>JAGKQL010000049.1:6130691-6152692 GCA_018398635.1 Cyprinodon brontotheroides | reverse complement strand
AGTTCTCTGTCTGCTGCTCTGCAGGCTGCTGTGGTCCCTGGTTGTCCCCTGCGTCTACCTCAGCCTGGCCCTGAGCCTGCTGCTGCTCCTGGTCCTGCTGGGGCTCCGCATGTGGCTGCAGGGTCGCCGTAAGTCCCGCCGCGCCAAGGACGGCGGCCCGGCGGTGGCCTTCTTCCATCCTTACTGCAACGCTGGAGGAGGCGGGGAGCGCGTGCTGTGGTGCTGCCTGAGGGCCCTAATGAACCGGTAACTCACTGCTCCAGCCGTCCGGATGTTAAATAGACAGAAAGTTTAGTCACATTAGTTTCATAACAGCCGCTTTGCCTCAGATGTCAATAAAATCTGCTCCATTTAAACTGTCAGACTGCAGCATTTCCTTTCATTGTTTACACAACTGGAAAGGTGAGCAAACAAGTGTCAGGTCATGGTGAGCCGCCTGTCAACGTGGCCCTCAGCAGCAGATTGGATAACATCACCTAATTCCATTTGAGAAACATGTTTAGACCCCAAGATTAACATGTTTTTATGGAAGAAGATTGAAGCCACTAGAAAAGTTAACTGATTTTTAAATTTTATTTCAGTTTAGTATGGGAAAAAGTCAGAATTCTGACTTTTTCCCATACTATAAATGGGAAATTGTGACTTTAAATCTCAGAATTCTGATTATTTTCCTTTCTGATTATTTTTCCTCAGAATTCTGATTATTTTTCCCTCAGAATTCTGATTCTTTTTCTCCTCACAGAATTTTGATTTTAATCTCTGTAATCTCTAACTGAATCTCTGACAATATAAAAGTCAAAATTTGACCTTTTTCCCATACTAAACTGAAATAAAAAGTCAATAATCAGTAAACTTTTTTTTTTTCTTCCTGTGGCCCCAATCCTCTCCTTCGCATGTTCTTAATCCCAGTCTTGGAGAATTAGCCCTTGGTGCATTTTTCCCCTTCATCCCAGGCACCCCAACGCCTCACGCAGTGGTTTACACGGGAGATCAGGGGGTGAGTGGGGAGCAGATCCTGGAGGGGGCGCGGCAGCGTTTCAACATCACACTGCCTCGACCGCCCACCTTCATCTTCCTGCGTCACCGTGGGCTGGTGGAGGCTGCCTGCTACCCCCACTTCACCCTGCTTGGCCAGAGTCTGGGCTCCATGTTCCTCGGTGAGATGTTGAAGAAGCATATTGAAAGATGGGTTTTAACTAATAGAGAAAAAAAAGCAGTCTAGATTAGCTTAACTTTATGCTGTTAATATCAGGGATTTTAATCCTCAGTACCTTTATTATATTTCTCCCACAAACCATTGGTTAATATTGGTGCTTTTGCAAACAGGATCCCTCTCTGGTTTTCTTATTTTTATCATCAAACCAGCTTTAATGGTGTGTTTGTGTGTTTTAGGGTGGGAAGCTCTCACAGCTTTTGTTCCTGACCTCTACGTAGACTCCATGGGCTACGCTTTTACACTTCCAATTTTCCGATATTTGGGGGGCTGCAAGGTGGCGAGCTATGTTCACTATCCCACCGTCAGCACGGACATGTTGTCTGTGGTGAGAGAGAGGAACCCCAGGTACAAACCTGCACCTTTCCATGCTTCCACACTAAATGTTTTCAGCTGATTTAACGCAGTAAAATTGAAATATTTCCCATAAACCCCATTTCTTTCATTAATTATCCCAGGTTCAATAATGCAGACTTCATCTCCAGAAACCCGGTGCTGAGCGCACTGAAGGTGGTGTACTACTGCTGCTTCGCCCTTCTCTACGGCCTGGCTGGCTCCTGCAGCGATGTCGTCATGGTGAATTCCACCTGGACGCTTGGACACATCCTGGCTCTGTGGCGCTCGCCCAGCCGCACCAGCGTCGTCTACCCGCCCTGCGATGTCAGGGCGTTTCTGGAAGTTCCCCTCGAGGGAGAGGATGAGGAGGAGCTAGAGGAGGGCTGGGAGGAGTTGGGAGGCGAGCTGGGGAGTGAAGAGGAAGGTAGAGGTGAAGGAGTAGACAGGAAATGCCACTCCATCGTCTCTGTGGGTCAGTTCCGGCCGGAGAAGGACCACCCGTTGCAGATCAGGGCGTTCCGTAAGCTGATGGACAGGAAAAGGGAGGGGCCTGGGGGAAGGGAGGCGCTGCGGCTGGTGCTGATAGGAGGCTGCAGGAATAAAGAAGACGAGGACAGGGTGCTGATGCTGCGAGGACTCTGTCAGGAGCTGGGCATCTCAGACTGCGTAGACTTCAAACTCAACGTTTCTTTCGAGGAGCTGAAGAGGGAGCTGGTGAACGCGAGCATCGGGCTGCACACCATGTGGAACGAACACTTTGGCATCGGTAAGGATCCCAGGGTTTCATCTCGCAGGTTGCATTTCAGGTGGATTTTAGAGACTAATGGTACAAACAGTCTGTAATGTTGAAGGGGAAATATTGTTAGGTGGTGTTCTTCCTACCCCCCCTCTCACCCATTGAAAGCTGGAGACGGGTACGAGCATCTCAACGACCCCAGCAGGGATAAACATGATGGATGGATGGATGGTTTTCTTCCATCCAGATCATCTTCAGCTCAAATTTCCTTCACAATCCCTGAGTATTTACCCCCATATATATATCCCTGTAGAAAAAAAGCACCCTATAGCATGATGCTGCTTCACCGTGTCTGCAGTAGGGGTTGAGGTGGTCTGGGTGATATCCAGGGCTAGCTTCTGTTTGGATAAATGTCCCCTCTAACCATACTATGACCAATCAATGGATCTCAATGGAAAAAGAACCATAGGTTTAACATGGAGGTTACAGAGAAAATGGGCTGAAAACACAAACATGCCACACTGTTCAGGTGTTTGCCCTGTAAACTGAACCTCTTTGTGATGAGTGGATCAGATCCCCTGGTTAAGTCTTCAACCCCTTCTCTGTCTCCAGGTGTGGTGGAGTGCATGGCTGCAGGCACCATCGTTCTGGCCCACAAGTCAGGAGGTCCGAAGCTTGACATCGTGGTGCCACACGAGGGCAGGCAGACGGGCTTCCTGGCAGACAGTGAGGACAGCTACGCCGCAGCCATGGAGACCATCCTGTCGTTGTCGCCTTCGGCTAAACTGGAGATAAAACGCGCAGCCCGGGAATCAGTGGGTCGATTCTCAGACCAGGAGTTCGAAGCTTGTTTCCTTGCTGCCACTGAGCCTCTGCTGAACCAAGTGGTCCGATGAGGAAGAACAGGTGGTGTCCACCAGGGAGCAGGAAGGAATTGGGAGGTTTTCTGTCTGTGCAGAAAACCATCAGGCTGAATTTGTAGTGAAGGTGAGGAAGATTGAACAGAATGGTGGCACAGATCTAACTTCCCTTCTGCTTTCTTTTCATGACCTCACTGGAACTCTGGACTCGTTCAAAGCTTCTCTGCTTCCTTCATGTCTTTTCCTGATGTTGCTGAATTGGGATTCATGTCCGGTTAAAACAGAATAAGATGGTGTAACAAGGTGCCTCATTATTAGTTTAACTACCAGGAAATAAGAACAAATGTAAAAAAAATTTATCAATTTCTTTGTTCACCAGAACTCCCAGTTTAAAAACGGATAAAACATCCACTGTGTGCAGAATGAGAAGAAGAAGCAGATCCTCCCCTGCTGCTTCACCTCATGCTTCATGTTCTGGTTTAAACAGGCTTGCAGGTGGATGTTTATTCCCTGAACAGTTTAAAAATAATTTAGGAATAAAGACACAGGTATTTAAATCCCCTGCAGGAATCCAGGTATAGTTAATTTTTTTGCATTGATATTTGATCCCAAAAAAGATAACAGAACTTTTTGTAATTGTTTAATAGGTCAATCATCTGGTTCCTGCCTCCAAGTATAGGTATAACAGGCTGACTTATGCAGCAAGACTTTTGGTGTTTGTGTCTAAACTAAGCTGGACTTAGTGCATCTCTGCACTGGAGATCAAATTTATGTTGATTCTGGGTAGAATAACAGAAGATTGTTTCTTAAAATCTGCTCTTCTTTAGTCTTTCTATCCAAAAATAATATTTTTCTTTGTATTTACATATTTTTATTTTCCTGAATGTGTCACCTTATTTAATGATCTCTAAAACAGAAATTTAAATGTTATTTTTATCTCAGTGGATGTTTAGTTAAATGGGGCTTTTTCTGTTGCTACTTTGTGCAATCTCTGTTGTTTTATTGAAGATGAAGGTTTAGTTGAGGTTATGGCCAAATCTATCTATATTGTCTGAATGATTTTTTTCTCTGCATTCCTTCACCAACTTATAAAATGCAGGCATGATATTATTATAAATGGTATGAAATAAAACCATAATTATTAAAGAGGCATTAAAGCTATTTAAGTTTATGTAAAGAAAATGTTTATATTGTTGGAGATATGAAAATACACTTGAATAATACTGTAAAAATAAAGAGTAAATTTTTGTGTGCTGCCCCCTTGTGGTCAGAGACTTTCATTACAATATAAAGACCAGGAAAAAAAAAAAACATTTTTACTCCTGGTATAAAAAGTAGGTTAAACCAAATTCCTCCTGAACATGTTTATTTTTTTTTCTTTACTCATGTTGCATCTGTTAAAAAATCACAAAACACACAGTACCAGGCAAATATCTGGAAATGTCTTTTTGGATTTCTAAAATAACTACTGAATATATTGGTGTGGATTTATTACCGCTTAAAGATCACAGACACACATCTTTTTAACAAAAGAAAATGACACAGATCAGTAGAAATGATGCAAGCTGCCATGTGCTGGATCAGGCAGATCGTTTAAAAAAAAAAAAAAACAGTGATCACTTCCCAGGAACAAGTTTTTATTAACAGTCTTAAATAAGACTGAAACTATTGAACTCTACTGTTCTAAGCAAAGAAGCAGGTGTTATTGGAGGGCAAATATAATTAGAGCAAAAAGGCTTAATTTTTGTAAGCATGAAAAAAATAAAGTTTAAACTACAATGTTTTTGTGTAAAAATTAGATGTAGTTTTAAATCAGTCTTTAATAGAAAATAATTTCGGTGTGATGGGTTTTTGCATTTGGAACTGCAGATCTATAAGAAAACATGCCAAACTCTACAAAAATAGAAAATGAAGTGTATTTTTTTTTTTTTTTTGTAAATAAGCCTACTTTAATTTGAGCATTCTAAGTACGATAGTTTGTCATGAGATTTATATTTAAAATAAAAAAAAACAAACATAATTTAATAATCTTTTATTATTATATCCAATCTATTTTAAGTAGCAGTATACTCATTCAGTTGGCACATCATGGATATACCTATTAATATTCACTTAATTTAGGAAACTTTAAATTATTCTTAATTTTTTTTGTATTGAATGATTGTGTTCCACATATTGTCAGTGCAGACAGTGATGAAAGAAGCTCGCCAAAAAATAAACAGATAAAAAATCTCAGTGTTTTTTTGTCAACCGAAAACAGTCTCTCTTTAAAGCACTGTCCTGTCACAGTTACAACAGGTCGAGCAGGCAGTAAACAGCCGGACCATCAAGGTGAGAACAGGTGTTTTTAAGCACATAATCCTACATAAGAAAGCCTAGCTTCTCTTTCTTCACATTTCATGCAGTTAACAAAAAGAAAACATATTAGATAGAAAAGGAACTCTGGTCTGAACTGCTGAATGTTGCTCAAATTAAATAACAGGATATTCTTTTTCCACATCGCCTCCCTAAGATTAATTTAGTTGACAGAGTGAAGTCATGACTAAGAGTTAGATTTAATTCAACACATTTATTTATCAATGGATAAGGGAGACTGCATCTCCTACCTGTTTCCCCTCAACCTTCAGAAGCAGTCGGAGGCTTTCTAAATCACCTCATCTTTTGGAAGATTCAGTGCGTAAACTCAGTCTGTTCCCACAATAAAAACCTTGACCATGACTCCCTTTATCATCACAAGTATCCAGGTGTCAGAGGGAGTTATGTTATTCTTTTTGGTCTGCAGCTGGGAACAGCAGCAGCCGAATCTATATGCACGATTACTCTTAAGGCCAAACATTCCTTCACACTGGTAACAAACTAAGGTTTGCATATTCACAGTTCTTCAAGCAATGGTACATTTGAAAGGTAAAATATAATGTACTGCAACACAGTCAAGATTGCATGTCTGATTCATCCTCATAAGGTAATACCCAGTGTAATTACAGGACAGAAACACACATAGGTGATGTGAGTTTAAACAGAAGATACTAAAACAAAAGTAGCATGTGTAATAAACAGCTGAATCATTATACGAACCAAAACATGAAAATGCCTATATGTGTATGTGTGACACAGGATTGTGCAAAGGATTGTGGGAAACTATAGCTTATATGTCAGGAGCTCCCTATGCCAAATTAAATATTGAAATGATGAAGAGAGGGCATGCAGTTAGAGTGAGAGAAACCGGACTACACTGAAAAATACCTCCAACATCTATAAACAAAGGTTTTCAAAAAAAGCTATAAGCAAAATATGAAATGGCTGAATACTTTTCTTTTTTCTAAAATGCCTTTATTTCATTTTCTCTCTCGTGGTATTGTGATCCAGTCAGACTTTTCCCCCATCAATGTTCTTGTATATTCTAATGTGTGTTTTTAAGTAATCTCCTCATGTCTTGCACATGGCTTATTGCTGTTTGAATTCTACACATTTATTGGGTTTATAGGGTTTAAAAAAGTGAGCTCCTGTGCTGAAAAAACTGTTGATTTCAGGTGATTATCAAAATAATTTATATTTTATAGATAGAAAACTTTGAATCAATTTGACTGTATGATCTCGGTGAACTGTAAAGTGCCTTGAGATGACGTGGTGTTGTGAATTGAGCTATAGAAATAAACTGAATTGAATTGAAATGTACTATATACAGTGAGGAAAAAATAGTTATTTAAACACCCTGCTATTTTTGCAAGTTCTCCTAGTTGGAAATCATGGAGGGGGTCTGAAATTGTCATCAAAGGTGCATGTCTACTGTGAGAGACAAACTCTAAAAAAAAAATCCTGAAATACAATATATGACTTTTTTTTGTATGATACAGCTGCAAATAAGTATTTGAACACCTGTCTATCAGCTAGAATTCTGACCCTCAAAGACCCGTTAGTCTGCCTTCAAAATGTCCACCTCCACTCCATTTATTATCTAAATTAGATGCACCTGTTTGAGGTCGATAGCTGCATAAAGACACCTGTTCACCCCATACAATCAGTATGAATCCAACTACTAACATGGCCGAGACCAAAGAGCTGTCCAAAGACACTAGAGACCAAATTGTAGACCTCCACAAGGCTGGAAAGGTCTAAGGGGACATTGCCAAGCAGCTAGGTAAAAAAAGGTCCACTGTTGGAGCCATCAGTAGAAAATGGAAGAAGCTCAAAATGACTGTCAATCTCCCTCGGACTGAGTCTGCAGACAAGATCTCAGCCTGTGGGGTCTCAATGATCCTAAGAAAGGTGAAAAATCAGTCCAGCACTACAGGGGAGGAACTGGTCAATGACCTGAAAATATCTGGGACCACCGTTTCCAAGGTTACTGTTCCCCTGCTTTTAGAATCAACATTTGGATGATCCAGAGGAGTCATGAGAGAAAATCATGTGGTCAGATGAGACCAAAATATAAAGAATGATGAGTACCATCTCAGAAACACCATCCCTACTGTGAAGCATGGGGGTGGTAGCATCATGCTTTGGGTGACAGCACTGTATTAAGGAGAGGATAATTGGGGGCATGTATTGCCAGATTATGGGGAACAACCTCCTTCCCTTAGTCAGAGCATGGAAGAAGGGTCTGGATAACCAAGGAGAGGCTCTGGAAGAAGCATTTCAAGGTTCTGGTGTGGCCTAGCCAGTTTCCAGACCTAAACCAAATAGAGAATCTTTGGGGGAAGCTCAAACTCTGTGTTTCTCAGCCACAGCCCAGAAACCTTCCTGATCTGGAGAATATCTTTTTGGAGGAATGGGCCAAAATCCCTCCTGCAGTGTGTGCAAACCTGCTGAAAAACTACAGGAAATATTTGACCTCTGTAATTTGAAATGCTACTGTACCAAATATCAACATTGATTTTCTCAGGTGTTCAAATACTTATTTGCAGTGTTATCATATAAATAAATAGTTTAAAAAGTAATATATTGTGATTATGTCTCCTCCATGATTTTTAATTGGGAGAACTTGCAGACTAGCAGGGTTTTCCAATACTTATTTTCCTCGCTGTATCTGTATAAAATAAATTTCTTATTACAGTTTTAAAATTATTATTTAAGCAGTAACATTGCTAAATCAGGGATTGGACTTGTCCCTTTCAATGTCTCCATTACAACATGGGATGCAGGGAGGCCCAATCCCAAACCGCCCCCTACACGCACTACCCCTTAATTATGGAAAGAAAGGTGGAGGATATAAATGAAAATGGGACCCAGTCATTGCTATGGCAACACAGTGATGCCCCATGTGCAAGGCTGTAGCTCTGTGGTACAGGTGGACATGAAATCAAACATTTGCCCCTTCCTTAACAATAAATGTTTAGTCAAATAAAACATTCAAAGAGGGCCTTCCCTTTTGGAATTAAAGAAGCTGTGGATCACTCTTCTGTAGAGTTTTACATGGATCCTTTACTGAAGTTGAAACGTTTGTTGAATGTGATTCGGCACTTTCCGTTAGTCCCCACTGTAGGGGAAGAAGTACAAGAAATTTACAAGAATCCAAAAACGTTGCATGTCCTGCGGAACTTCCCCATATTTATTCTGTCCTACATTACACAGTAAATACTAATTAGCTGTTTGATAAGAAGAGCCGTTTTATTCAAAAAGTTTATTTTGTTTTATTTCAAGATTTATTTATTTACTCCTGGATTTAAAACTAAATAATATTATGAGGACTGCAGGTAGTAGCACAAAAAAATTTAATTATCTATCTAAATTAATATGTATATCTTACACTAATAAAGATTGTAACTATCTGTTTTACCAAGAGCAAAGCTTTCAACTCCTTCTTATGTTATTGGGCAGATGATTCAGAGTAATCCCATCTCTAACATACAGGTAGATCAGTTCAGTGTTTCACTGAAATAAGGACTCATGTAGCCTGATGCTTATTCTGAGGCGTGTTCCTGTCTGGCTGGGAATCAGATGGACCATCTGGATCTTCTTCAGATTTAGTAGAAACATCATTTTCAGGTCCTGGTGAGTCTTCACCTGAGGGACTAACTGCCCCTCCGCTCTTCCTCTCTGCCTCTCCAGCCTCCTTCAACTTCTCCTGCTCATTTTCATCTGAGCTGGAGTTCTCCATAACGAAAAGGTTCCTCATGGAGTCACGCACGGCCTCCCTCAGCTCGTCCTCTGACTCCTCAAAATTCCTGAACAAAGACGGTTGCATGTAATTATTTCTGCCTCCCCTTTATAATATCTAGGCTTTTATTATACAGCAAATCAAGGTTAGGGATATATTTCTTTAAAACTATTTGTTATACTGACTGAGCAGATTCACACTCCTAATCATCATCATTCCTTCAAGCTGTAATCCTGCCATTGTAAGATCTTTAAAAAGGAAATTAAAGGAAGCGGGGCATATTCAAAAAAGCAATTCCAGTGTTCAGAGATGAACTCACGTGTCATCATCATCAGACCTTGGCTCCAGACGCTCTTTGTCCATTTCAACATCTGAATCCTCTTTATCCTCCTCATCCTTCACTTCATCGAAATCTAAAAGGACAAACACTTTAGTGATGTTTTTTGGATGTTTTTTAAAAATCATTTTCAATGTTCCTGTTATGCCTGACCAGCAATGACTGAGTCCAGAGGTGATGAAGGTTGATTCTGAGCGAGAGCGTTTAGCAGGGAGTTAGCCGGGCCTCTGGTCCACTGCCTGCGACCTTCTGAGAGGTTGAGACACATTCAGGTCAGCGCCCGCTGACAGCAGCAGTTCTCAACAAATACAACTAAAACATGACAAGATTTTTCAAAATGGGCAGGATATTTCACTTTTCCTGAGTGCTGCACCTTCTTCAGGCTCAGCTGCTGCTGTGTTATAAACTGAGTTGATGTCCATGTTGGCGAGGTCATCCAGCAGAGTCTGAGGGATCCTTTGGCTCCACTTCTTTCTCTCCTTTGACCAATCTTTGAGTTTTAACTCCTCCCCTTCCTGGAAGCTTAAAGCATGATTGAGATGATCCACTTCCTGTTTGGTGAGTTGGGATCAGAGTGAGAAAAGAAAAGAAGGAAGACGTCTAGTAAAAAAGATTTCATTCTGACTCCTCTATCTTCTACCTCGTCCTCTTTGCTTTTCATCTCCTCTGTGTTTTCCTCTCCGGTGTCTTTGGTTTCTTCTTCATCCAACCGGATCTCAAACATGATTCCTCTCTGCAGGTATTAAAAGTCCAAAAATGAAGATGCTTCAGTCAAGTTCAGACATTTTTACTTCATATTTTCTCAGATAAAGCTGTCAACTGATGATGATCGTTAAGACTTAATAAAAATAATAGTCATCCGTTTAATACACATGCTGTGCCTTTAATGGGGGACCTAAAGCTGATTATACTCGATATATTTTGCCCATTTGTTCAATTCTGATATCTTGTTCAAATTAAAATCCATTCTTTTGAAAGTTTTTGACATCTTGTTCTCATGTGCAATATTCTTCTCTCTCACTGTGCAATAACACCTGCCAAGTACTGTGTAACCTGTGTAATTTTTTACTTATTTATAGGTCAGTACATCTCTGCAGTACAGGTGCAATAATCCAAGTCAACTACTGGTTAGTCTTTCCTTAGCACTGTGCAGATATTTTTATATCTAAAGGGCACATATTTCTAGACATTACAACTTTTTTTAATGCTTTTTTGTACTATATGCACTATTTTTCTATTGTCTTTTGTATTTTTATCTTTAATGGCATCTTACTTTAACTCCCTTTGGGCTCTAAATCAGCTACTGGAACCAGAATTTCCCTGAAGGAGTAATCCCAAGAGATAAAGTTGAGTCTAAGTCTAAAGTTTATCAGGCTGAATCTCACCTTATCTTTGTTCCTTTTCTTCAAATAATTGTTGCTCTCGTCTCTGATCTGCCTCAGAGCGTCTTCTATATCCTGCAGTGGGGAAAAAAACCTGAGGAATTTATGGCAAAATATGCAGGATTTAAAGAAGTCATAAATAGTTTTCTATGAACTAAAATAATAATAGAAAAAAAGAACAGAAGAGGATAAAAAGAAAAGAAGAACAGAAAGCGATCGACCAAAAAAAGCAACTAACTCAGCCTATCAGGGTTTAGCTGTGTTATGATCTTTACCAAAACAATAACACCATTTAAAAAGAATTTGCAAAACTATTTAGAGTGCTGGACTTTTTTACAACTAACATTAAGATGTTAAACTTTTTGTGGGGTTTTTGTGGATCGTGAACAATAAGGCAAATAAGACATGTAATTAACATTATTACAAATGCATACCTAAAAGCTATATTTCCCTACATTAACACCTACAACTAATCTCAAGAATATCTCCAACCAGTTCCACAATTAGAACCTAAATACCTACAGAACCTACAGAAGAACCGATGTGAACGGATTCTAGATTGAACTTAGATATGCTAAGCACAAAAAACAACTTTGTTCTTTTGATCTGACTGTATGACTTGGTTTATGATGCATGAATCCAGAAAAGTGCCAGGTGCATTTACACAAGTCACGCATCTGGCAGCTAAAACAGAGGAAATGCACCGGTTGTCCCACTTCCTTCAGGAAAACAATACTGGAGCATTAAATCCTAAATGAATAGACTTATAAATAGCTTCCTTCTCAAAACTGTGAAGGCAATGCTCCCCCATTGTCAGACAATCACGCATAAGCTTATGAAAACACTACGTGATACATTTACATGCATATATTGTTTGTTTATAATATTTCTAGATTTTGTGCAAGTGCTCTAATCTGTCTTCCACACATTTCTCTTCTGTTTTTTCTCAAAGAAGGTTTAATATTTGACCTTTTCGTTTTGAGGGAGTCTTATATTTTGTAAGCATTACATCTAAGGATTCTGATTTTGTCTGTAGGTATTTTGTCTGAGTATTACATTTGTCTGTATATTCTCTTTGGACAGCTGTGCTCTCCCTGCTGAAGAAAGCTCCACAGCTTGATCCCACCAACACCATGTTTCGTGGTGAGGATTGTTATGTTAAGGTTGATGTGCAGTCACAGTCTTTGCTTCTAAAAGTTTAAACTTGGTCTGATGTGATCAATGCATCCTCTTCCGCCTTTACCGTGCCCCCTACATGGCTTGTAGCTTTAACCAGTTGCTCCGAGTTACTGGCTACATTGACTGATTATTGCACCTGGGAGGATTGGGTTTACCTCAACTTTATTTCCACTTTTTGACAGCCTACCTCATGACCTGTCAGTTGTATTCTCTCGTCCTAATAATGTGGTCTGTTCATTAATATTCTCCAAAAAAAAAAAAAAATCTGCTTTTATACTGAGATCAAATTACACACACATATCCCCTGATTAACTGATAAAAGCTTGGTTGGTAGCACTGAAATTTATTTAAGGGTATCAGAGGGAAAAGGGCTGCATGCCACACTTTTCAGATTTTAGTCCTGTTTCTCTGACTCTAACCAACTCTATGTGCTCTCCTTTATCCTCTGACATAGAAGCTGGCTCTGAGCTGGTCCGTCTAACTGTGTGTTTCCAGCACGGGGCAAAATATGGAGCTGTTTGACAGATGCCTTTTGTATCTCTGCTTCTTTCTGTATGTCTGCTTCTGTCGCCTTGAAGCCCAGTCAGCCTTGACAGATGGCTGCTCACACATTGAGCCTGGTCCTGCTGGAGGTTTCTTGTTAAAAGGGAGTTTTTCCCTCTACACTGTCGCTACAAGCATGCTTGGTGTGGAGGATTGCAGTCAATGAGTCGATGCAATCAGCTGGTTTTCCTTAGATAGTAACTATGATCTGGTTGAATTGTCTCTGTAAAGTGCCTTAAGATGACGTGTTGTGAATTTTCACTATATACATATACTGAATTAAATTGAATTTAAGGTTTGAAGGCCTCTTTACCATCACCTTAATCTTTGGTTTCCTCTATAGGGTAAAGTAAAGGACTCTGGCCGAACTAATCTACCAGCTGTCCATCATCCCCTGACCTGTCCTCAGGCTCTGTGTTAGACAAGACAGAGGCTACATGCATATAATAATAAACTATTAGATCCTTTAAATATAGAACTGTTACTTAGAACATGTTAATCTGTATGCAGCTAAAACCTTCCTACAAAACAAAGTCTGGCGAATGATGATAAGCACAAGGCAGGCTGATGTTGCTCTGTCTTACCTGAACAGGTGTTTCTTGTTGCTCTTCAGCATCTGAAGCAGCACCCAGGTCTCGTGCTTTTTCAACCACAAAGGTTCCTTGTTTATCTAGTGGCTGACAAATAATCACACACGTATTAGGCTGCAGGTCTTCTGTTAGCGATAGTAGCTGAGATGCTTTGCAGGCTTTGGGGATTCACGGTACTCAGCTGTCACATTAAAGATGTAACAAAACCACACGGAAAACCAGAGAATTTTCTGTTTTATCTGTGTGGTTTTTGTGCTCAGTAGATTCTGTATGAAAGAAAGCCTGAAAAAGCACGTCTGCACGGAACGAGCCATAAGCCAGTTCCACTTTTAAACCGCACCGCTTCTTGTGAAATAAAAGAACATCTATATCTGCGTATGAACATTTCAGGGGAAAAAAATAAACAAAGTTTTAGCATCTTATCTGAATCTGTTCTTTCTTTCTAATTTAATGTTCTACTATTCTACATTTAAAGGTACAGAACATCTAGTATTTACAACTGCTGCTTTTTACGTCTCTCTGTAATAAATTACAATATTATTGCCAAGTTTATTTATTTCAGAAAACTCAGGTAAAACACACTACATATATTAATTACTCACAAAGTTATGTTTTTAAGTTGACATTCTTTTAAATTATGTTTTTCTGTTTTCAGTTGATAAAATATGATTAAGTATAAGAATATTAAATCAGACCAATTTTAAAACCAGCTTTAATACAAAAACTGAGCTTAAAGAAAAGTGCGTTTAATACCATTAAAAGGTTTTTTTAATCGAAGACAAACAATCGTCATCGGAAGGTTTTCTCTGATTTATCGAAAATATGACCATTAAAAAAACACACCAGGGCTACTCTTAAAGGAATAGTACACCCAAAACATGATTAGCCTTCATTTTCTACTCAGCCCCATGCTGAACAACACTCTGGAGTACTTTTTGATATCTCAAAATGCATCTGCGAGAGTCTGGGAGGCTTCTTGCTGTGTCTGCCTGACATTCAAATAATGGAGGTCTATGGTGCCCGAGGCAGAAAAGGTCCATAAAAGTCCATAAAAAAACGTGTCAATATTCCACTCCATACTGCTAGATCAATGTATTCCAAGTGTGTCCTGAGTGGGTAGCATCCAGAATTTACTTTAAACAAACAAAGTCATTTAGAATGTTTTTAGAGCATAAACAGTGAGTGTCCTGGGATTTCCTGAAAGCGGCGTTCTGCGAGGTCTCGGGAAACCCGCGGCAGACCAAACCAGATGAAAGTGCGCATTCAGCGTCTGCTCTTGATAATACAAGTTTAGAAAGAAGAAATTTGCTGTTTACCTGTGCAAAGAAAGAAACAACGAAAGAAAAATGTCTGAGGACTTCAGTGTTGAGGAAGAGCATGAGTTCTTTGCCGAGCTAAGAAGGCACTTTCATCTGGTTTGGTCTGGCCAGTAGTTTCTCGTGGCGTCGTGAGTAGGCAGTTTTTAGGGAAATCTATACACTACTGTTTATACTTCTAAAACATTCTAAATATGACTTCTGTTTGGAGTAAATTCTGCATGGGGTGAGTGAAAATGAAGGCTAATCATGTTTTAAAGTGTACTATTCCTTTACAAAGGGTAAAAAAACTCTACTATATAAATACAATATCTTACCTATTGTAATCAAATTTCATTTTCATACCTCTGGTTCTGCTTTTTCTCTCATCTGTCTCTTCTCCTGATGATATTGTTGCCTGATCAGATCCAGCTGACGAAGATACTCCTACACACACACACACACACACACACACACACAGACCAACACTCACTGTCTGTCTTCATTTTCAATATCTATTAAACACTTTACTTTATTCTACAGATTAATTTCCTTTCATTAGCTATTGATTAGAAATGTGTGCATGGACTTGCATGTCCTCTGTGTCCCACCTGCTGTCCCTCATATTTTCTGTCCTGGGGAAAGTGTTGGTTTTCAGGGCGTCCCACCTCTTGCTCCACACCATTTAGTTTCCTGTTGCTCTCAGCTGTAGATGGCCGCAAACCCTGGAGATAATGGATATGATCTAAGAATGTATGTTGGGATATAGCTGCTAAGTGAAACAAATAAACTATTCATGCAATTGAGGAAAGTCCTTTAAATGGTTTAATAAATAATGTATTTCACTGCAAAAATGATCTCAAAATGAGTAAAAATGTCTTAAATTAAGGGTGTTTACCCTTTATTTGAGCAGGTAAATAAGATGATTTGCCAATGGAAGTAGTATTTTTACTCTTAAAATAAGGTATCTAGATAAAATGCACTTTGAAATAAGACAATGCAATTGTTTATTCGTATTTTAAGTGTAAATTGTCTTGTTCCATTGGCAAAGTGTCTCACTTAAATCCTTAATTCAAGAAAAAATGCACTTAATTTAAGAAGAAATGACTTATTTAGATTTCATTTTTTTGCAGTGTTCCCAGTCTATAGAGCGCCCCTCACTATAATCACACCAACAAAGTTTTTTTTCCAGTTCCATCTTTTTTTTTATTCCATTGCCAGTATATTGTTTTTAATTGGTGCATTAATATTACCTGAATTTAACAAAGTTGAAAAATTCATGGTAAATGTGAACACCACACAGTCAGTCCTTGGTGGCTGGTTTCCTGCAGGTTTTAGATGATTTCCTGCTTTAACACACCTGAATCAGATGATTCATGTTCAGCAAACGGCTGGTATTTAGCCATCAATCGATACAGCATATAATAGTTGCTAAAGCCTGAAAACATTTAAAACAGGAAGGACAGCTGTCATCAAGGACTGACTTTGAATTCCCCTCATTTAGACTCAAAACAAAAAAACTCTCCCAATACAAAATAAGCTTCTGCTTTTAAGGGAATTTGATTATCTTAAAGATCCAGTTGTTTATAACTTTCAAAGCTTCTGATTAACACCACATATTTTAAATATTTCCTCTCTTTGTTGATCCAGACACACTGCATATGGAATGTTTGTTTAAAAACAGTCCATGATGGATTCCAAATTGATCCAGTCATATGATCATTTATTAATTCTAGTAACAAATATCAGAGTTCAACGTGTTTTCTGAAGGTAGTCCTAAATTCTTTCGTCTGAAAAATGTAAAAACCAGAAACAGAATCAGAACAAAACAAGCTCACTGCTGAGTTCCTTAATGGTACAAGTGAATCTGCTGAGCTTAGTCTTACCAGCTGTTTCTCTGCTCTCAGTTTATACAGGTTGGCCTCCTGTTTCCTCTGCAGATATTCGTTACGAGCTGCAGCCACACTAACAGACAGGACAGGTGAGGGTGAGGAGGGGTGACAATGGTACCAGTCAAGTAACTAGGATTCTAAATTTTATCAAAAACACAATTAAACTCACTAATACTTCTAATTAGCAATACAACAGTTTGAAAACAAGTAAGTCCTACTTCAATTAAATGGTTTCTGACTTTGCTGTAGCAAATCTAGATTGGTTTCATTACTAAACACTAACTTAGATTAATCAATTTCTACATAAAAACATATTTCCTGATATTCATGACAATCATGTAAAGGTTTTTTGTAGAACTTCAGTGTTTCTTATTGTGTTGCATACAGTTGGTAGGGTTCCACAGGACGACCATCTTGTTCCTCATCGTGTGGCTTCACATCCATGACTGGACCCTGAGGGGCAGCAGCTGGATTAGGAGCTACAGCAGGAACGTCTTTATTTCTCTGCTGAAAGACATCCAGCTGAGCGTGGTAGTGCTGGTAGTGGTTTTCAGCTTGCCGCCCATCAAATCTGTAGCCAGAGATATGAGATGGATTTGTCTGAGCATCCTGGTCCTCCAGCAATGGCTGAATTATGATCATTGCTCTCTCCTCAGGACAACTTTCTGATTTCTTCAAAGGCCTTTAGAGGTTCACCATGAGCTATTAACTTTTATAAACAGTTCAGATGGCAGACATTTTAATGAGTTTAGAGTAGGTTTTACTTCCTACTTACTTCTGAATCACTGCAAACCTTCTGTCTGCAGCTGGTTTGGCCGCTCTTTGATGAAGAGGCTGCAACAATAAAAAATGTAAATAGCAGAAATGCAGAAAACCCTGTTGTAGAACTATGAGGCTTTCTTTATAACTTACTCTGTGTTGAGGGGGGTTGTTCACTCGGATAGGGACCCTATAATCAGGCTTACCAGGCGGTCTTCTGCCTGCTGCCCCAGGCCTTTCTGCTCCTCTGGCTTTCTGTCCCTTTACTGAACAACAGTGTAGGGAAAAAGTGTGTTTTTTGTCATTTCTTTCCGGTCTCTATCACTCTGTAAATCTCTGTTATTAAAAATATAATTTTTTCACATTTAGAAACCTTGGGCAGTAGAAACGTTTTCTTTTTTTAACTGTACTGTTTTTAAAATGTCTAAGTTTTGTTTTCCTCCACTAAACTTTATATTTAATGTAAGATGGCCAACAAACTCCACCAGAAATGAATCTAGTGGAATTACAGCATCAGAGGTCAATGAGCTCTTGCAGATCTGTATCAGAATAAACAAAGCGAATAATGTTCATGAGTTTGCAGGCTGTTCGTTGTACCTGCAGCGTTTTCTGCTCCTGTTCTTATTTTAACAGTTTCAGATGCAGCTGCAAATCTGTTTCGATGTGAAGCCATGTGGTTAAACTCATCTTGCCTCATCTGCAAACAGAAACCACACGCATACCAATAAACATATGTACACACTGACAGCTCGTAGGAAACAGTTTTCAAATCTAATAATATTCATTTTGTTTTATAAGAACCAAAACAGCGTCTAAACTCCTCAGTGTGAATCCAGTTGCAAAAAGCCTCATAAAGACCAAGGAAGGCAGCAGAAAAGTCTGGGATGAAGTTTAAAGCAGGATTAGGTTATAACACTATATTCCAAGCTTTGAACATCTCACAGAGCTCCGTTTAACCCTGTATCTGAACATGGAATCAGTATGACAGCCCTGTTATCATACCAAGAAAAGGCTGTCCACTGATACTAATAAGCAAGGAGAGCATTAAGTTAAACTGGTTTAACATGGTGGTGGCATCATAATGCTGTGGGAATATTTTCTTTAAGACACTCTATAGTTACATAGGCTTAGACTACTCGAGGACATAGAGACCCCTTTTAATCATTTTATCTTCACTCTATTCTCCCATTCTGCAGTATTTGTTAGTTCATTTCTGACTTTATGCTCTCTCTGATTTTTCTCATAGTAGTTTCATCTGGTCTGTTCCTGTTTGGCAGTGACACAATCCCAGAGAGAAAAATCAGCTGTGCTGCTGCCATCAACATCTTTGTTCATAGATGTTGGAGCTAAGCCTGTTTTTCAGTGGAGTTCTGTTTCCTTATGCGTCCTCCCCCTTGCCACCTTTTCCTCCTTTTGCCATCTTTTTATCTTTCTGATATTGAGCAAATGTTACGAGTACATTTCTCCACTGTGAGATCAATAAAGTCAATCAACCAATAAATAAATCAGTCAATTTTTCTTAAGCCCCTTTCCCACTGAAAATAATAGGATAACCAGGGTCTTTCAAACATGGGTCGACCAGCTAACAATCTGCATTCCCATTGGCAAAAAAAGCTGGCCGCTGGTAAGCTGCATGCCCCAACCCACCTGAAACCGAACATACATACTGTATATACTTTCAAGATTATTGTATTATATGTCTAACCTCACAATTAGGGACAATTTGTGCTCATACCAATGTAGAGAATTGGATAAAATATGGCAAAACTGCTACAGTATGATTGCTTTGCATTTCCATGCTAAGATTTTTTCTAAATGTTTTCTTTGTCTTATCTTCTATAACTTTATCTTCTCAGCTCCTTCACTGAGATGATGGCCTTATCATTTACTCAAGAAATGAATCCAACCTTTTACCTGAGTGTTGAGATGTCTGCTGATGTGCTTTTCCAAGAATGGCCGACGGAGGACTGAGCTCACTGAGGGACGGTCACGGGGGTTGACCTGAAAGAAAACAGCCACCTGTTTTCTACTTTATTATTTCCTAATAATCCCACACAAACAGGAGGTCATCAAGTTAGAAAAGAGTTAATATTTTCTCAGAACTAGAACACCTATTTTCTTAAACAATCTTTTTATTGATAAGAAGATTTGTATATCTTTTGGTTGTTTAGTATTAGACCTAAAATATGATCCAGCAAGGATAAACGAATATTGTAAATGTATTTTTAAAAAAGGTAAATTTTATCTAATAATCCAGATCATGGATCTTTATTTTCAGTCCCATCATTGGTCACCTGCATGCTAGACATTAAATTCATGCTTTGGGATTTAAAACCTCCATCTGTGTTTGTGGTCAATATGTATTTCTAATGACAGAGGAGATGGCTGCAGCGCCCACAGAGGACAATGGGGACTCTATCATAAGAAGCTCAGGCTGATATTTAAAACAGCTGCTAACAGCTGTTTTAGTCAATGTGACATTTGCACCTCCTTATTCTGACTAATCCAACCTGTTGCTGCTAAGGTTCAGATAAGAAAGAATTACTATACTCCCATAAACAAGTTATTTCATCCCCATAATTGGCTGCTAAATCGTACCGAGTTTTAAGTTAAGTTAAAAAAAAAATTCTCTGTGAAATCTTTAATTCTTAAGAATTCTATAGGAAATGTCCAATTTGTATATATTGCTTAAAGGTATAGCGGCGGATTTTCACAAAGTTTTGAAAAACCCGCCCTCTCCACTTTAAAGAAAAGCTCCTGCACTACTCTGTACCCGCTCCCAAGAGGGATCCCCGATTTAACTCATGCAAGAGCATGCAGGAACCCAATACTCCTTATGCATGTTTAGAAGTTGCTGTTTACACCGCTCATACAAGCTTACTTTCTAAAAAAAAAAAAAGATTTGCAAGTTTTCCACTATGTCAGACTCATCAGCGGTAAGACAAAATGGGAACGAGCATGTAGGATGGCCTTACGTAAACATTTAGAACAATTAGGAGGACTTTAAAATAGAAATGAGAAAAACCGGGAAACTCTGAATTCAGAAATCTCTAACAATAAACCAAACCATGCAGGAGGACCATAATTCCGCCCTTTACCAGCAGTAAAGCTTTGGTTTAAAGCTATTTGCATTGCAGGTTATGGTGTATGGCAGGTGTGAATTAGCCTCGGTGGGGGCACCATCCTGATCTCGCTTGAGCTTTCAAGATTTCACCACATCGCTAATCAGTCTGGAGACTCTCCGTTAGAAGAAAATTTGGGCCGTTCACCAAGCGAGCGTCCAATCAGCGTTAGCTTTGAGGCGGGTTGAGGTGTGATGCAGCGAAGAAGCTGACGCAGTTCGAGTCTAAAGAACATGGCGGCTTCAGCCGATGAAACTAGCGTTAAGCGTGGCTATCGAGCAGGAAGTTTTTATCGGAATTACAGAGTATTTCTTCACTGAAAGAAGAGCAAAAACTTTCTGCTCTGGGGAGGCTTTTCTCCAGAGGAAAAGATGTTTTGCTCTTCTCCCGACTGGTTTAGAGCAAGAGTAGCCTGGCTTGTGGTTGTGTTTTTGTCGTCGCTAGGTCTGTTAGTACGTTATATGCTTCGTTGATCTGATTGGTTATTTGGCCCGTCTATCACCAACATAGAACCAATCAGCTAACCAATATTTTCACCCCTTCCCAAAATTACTTCAACGGAAGGTTTCCTTCAGGTTAGGTGTGAATGTGTTTAAATAGGCTGAACTCCTAAAACTAATCTTATTTTGTAGGTTTGTTACAGAGTAAACTAACAATAATACAGTGGGGACTTTACTAACATACAAAAAGTAAAAGAAAAAAAATAATAACTAAACTTCCACCTCTGTATAGTGAGTCATTTTCAACCTAATAAACCCAGAATGAAATTTGTTTCATACTCAACAGCTGATTAAAACGCTCTTGTTACAACTTGCTGTGCAACCTCACTTTTCTGTGTCAGATGTAGATGCTGCAAGAAAGAGGATGAGTGTTTGTGACCTTGAAGAGCTGGGTAACTAGCAGGCGAAGGTCGTGGGAGTAGCGGCTGGGTACAGGTGTGTAGCGGCCTCTGCAGATTTTACTGACCAGCTGCCTCAGACTGCTGCCCTCAAACTGTGGTCAGAAACCCAAAATTAAGTAACAGGAAACTCTGTCAGCCAAATCAGCTTCACTGATAGCTTAGCGATGGGGAGCTGTTCAGGTAAAGCACTCAGTAGAGAGGCGGAACTTACTGGATGTTTCAGGCTGCAGAGTTCGTAGAGGACACAACCCAGAGACCAGATATCTCTGCAGAAGCAAAACCAAAAACAAAAGCTGACTTTTATCAAAATCAGTCACTTTAATAGAAATGCTTCCTTATTATAAGTGCACTGTTTCCCAAACATCCGCCGAAAAGAGAAAGGAATGAGTCCAACAGATTCACTGAGTGGATGTTTGAGGTCATTATACAACACCACATTCGTTACATCTTACATATCATGCTTCCTGTTGAAAAAGTTCACACCCTCTAAGCCTGAAGGAAAAAAAACAAATTGAGATCAGATAACTGAGCTCGCCTTGGGTTGAAAAAAAAAAACAAATCTTGTGAAAAAATGCTCTGTTTTCTGTTTTGGTTTAGACTTGTAGAATAGACCTGCACTTTGAGTATTTGTGGGAACCTGACGACATTTTAGGCCTAGAGAAACAGGTCATTTTAAACGATGAAGGAAAACTGTTTATGTGTATTTTGTGGATTGAGGTAAAAAGCGTGCAAAAAATTAAAATAACAGCGCAGGTTAAA
>JAGKQL010000049.1:6102966-6130681 GCA_018398635.1 Cyprinodon brontotheroides | reverse complement strand
CTTCCTTCCTTCCTTCCTTCCTTCCTTCCTTCCTTCCTTCCTTCCTTTCGTATAAGTTTTTCTTAATGGGAACAATGTCTATTTTAAGGAAATGAATCATCACCAACCCCTGGATAACTTTTGGCAGAGCAGGAACTTAACAGCCTTGTTGCTTAGTGTTGGTAAAATGTCTAAAATCATCTGTATAAACAAAATGTTAAGATACGAAATGTGAAATGTGACCAGAGTGGACATGTGTATATGTTGATAAAAAACAGTTACTGAAAATAAAAAGTTCCAAAAACAAATTGAGTGAAATTTTGTTCTTCTTTCTGTCCTGATTATTTAAGCGGTGGCCAGAATTCTATATCATCTTTTAGTATTGATGTTTGAAATGCAGTATTGTACAAAAATTTCATACCAAAAACAATGTAAGCAACTAAATAACTGGAATAAATATGAGGAGAAAAATTCCTCTGTAAAGATGATTTTGGGTGAATTCAGGTTGTCAAGATGTACATACGTTTTGTTATTGTAGGGCCGACTCTCACAGATCTCCGGTGAGAGGTAGTATGGTGTCCCAACGCAGGTCCTAGCCATCTCCAGCGTGCTGCACAGTAAGAAATAAAATCAATCACTGAACCCTCCGTTGAGCCTAAATATGACGATTAATTAGATGCTTTTTTTATGGAAATATGAGCTTTAAACTTATAGAATATTCTGTGGTAAACATTTCTCTTTTTTTTTTTTACGGCACTAGTTACTCATTTTTTGGACAGTAGGCTGACATGAAAGGGAGAGACATGCGGCAAAGGACCACATGCCTGATTCAGCTGCTTCGAGGACTAAGGCCTCTGTACATGGGTTGTGTGCGCTAATTACTGCGCCTCCAGAGCCTGCCCACAGTAAATATTTTGAGTGGTAAATTCATTTAATTTACAAAAAAGCTTCCTATCCTGTCTTCTTTTGATTTCATATATCTATAGATCTAAAAAATTGTCCACTTCTCTCTAAATGTATGAATGAATCTGCCATTCTCTGTCTGTCTTTCACATTTTTCTGCTAAATGTAAGTAAAGTAGAAAAATAAAGACAAGGAGACAGGGAAGCATTACACTCTATCATGCTATCAAACCAATTTCTGCAACCAGACGCTACCAGCTGGCTACCATTTCTACACTCTTGTGTTTACATGTCCTCTTTGTCACTTTGAGGAATGATAATAAGATGTTTGGAGCTCTTCCATAAAGCTACAGCAGACTCACTGACAGGCAGCTGCGCCGTGTGTGTCTATGTGTGCAAGGATCACGCTAACTTACTTATTCAACATTCTTGCGATTCCAAAGTCCCCCAGCTTTACTTTCATCCCTCCGTCGGTTAGGAAGATATTCTGGGCAAAAGGGAGAGCAGGAATAAAGGCACAGTTGTGTGGTATGTATATTAGTGTGTTGGGGGAAGGTTAAGGGGATGTGTGTGTGTGTCTGAAAACTAATACGACTGATGAAAGTCAGTGATGGCTGTGAACAGAAATGCAGCTCTCCCTTGTGCATTGTTGGTGAGCTCCCACAGAGTGGGGGCTGCCCTCCAGAGCAAATCTGATCTCAGAACAGTGCAGTCATGGACAATAACAGAGCTGTGATCATAATGCCTAGTTAATTAATTCTGGTTAACCCCACAGTCTCGGATGCTCAAAGTGTATATAGACTTCAGTTGATATACTGTCCAAAAACTGTACTTTTAAATTTGAGGGTCTTGTTTTACTTATTTTTTTTTTCATCTGTAAGTTTGAGCGTAGTTGTAATCTAAAGAGGCTCCATTTTGAGTTTTTGAAAAAACACAGTATGATGTAACCTAATCAGGAAGGTATTTTTCCAGTTATGATAATACTACTAAAGGTTTTTTCAATCTAAAGATAAACTTTCCTGTTAACTAACCAAAAAATGATACTGCACTTTACCATGCTTCAACAAAGGGAATGGTGTGTTCATTTGGAAAAGTACTCGCGTTGAGAAGCGGTTACTGGTTATTCAAACGTTTTTTTTTGTTTTTTTTATTTTGTAAAGAAAACAAATCAAAAACCATACTTCTAGGTTACTTTATGTTGATCTCTGCATAAAATAGACTAAACTTGTGGTTATAAATCGATTTTGCAAAAATGTTAGGGTTAAGAATACTTCTGACCAATTAAAAATTGAGGAGCAGTGGGCTGCCATTGTGCAGCGCCCAGGGAGCAGTGTGGGGTCATGGTTCTTGCTCAGGAACCCAGAGTAGCAGTCCATGGGGGTGGGGCTTCAACCCAGAACATGAGGATTAACCACTTTATATTATAGGCCTCCACAAGATGGCATGTTTTATAGAAATAAACTGCACAGTTAAGTTAGTACCCAACACCCTCCCTTACATAATACAGTGAAATTGTGACCTTTTGAAGGGAATAACTATTTCCTCATGCCCTCATTTATTAGTTCTTCTACTGCTATTATTTTCTGTGACTTCTGTGTATAACCTCACAGTTATCTCTTTGAATAACGGCTGACTTCTTTTAGCAGTTACTCTAAGCTTGTCCTCAGTCTGTCCTTGCTGGGTCATGTCTCTCCTCCTTTTTATCTGACTCCACCTGCATTTACTCCCTCCTGCCGCTCCACTTTCACTTGTGGAGCAAAACAGACGTGGTGTTTTGGCTGCATTCACATGGAGGCTTTTCAGCCTATTTTTTTTCTCTCTCTAAGATTCTCTGATGTGTTTTAGTGGTTTATTATCCACAAGCTGAAACACAGTGGCCAGCTTCAATCAACTAGACTGATCAGTTGAGGGAAACAGGGTTAAGATATTTATAAAAAATAAATAAAAAGGCCAGGTTTCATGTCTGATGAAGATAATTAATTATGCATGATTTCAATTTTTTAATAAATTACTTTAT
Source organism: Cyprinodon brontotheroides (assembly GCA_018398635.1). NCBI lineage: Eukaryota > Metazoa > Chordata > Actinopteri > Cyprinodontiformes > Cyprinodontidae > Cyprinodon > Cyprinodon brontotheroides. The sequence continues at coordinate 6,127,783 of JAGKQL010000049.1, read as the reverse complement.
ACTTAATTATACATACTTTTTTATTATTATTATAAGACTTTTAAGCTTTGAACCGACAGAAATGTTATATTTGAAAACCCTCGAGCAAGAAGAGGGGTTATTCAGAGCATGGATACCAATATCCTCTGTTGGTTTGCATCCTGTCCCTGTACTACTGAAAACATTGAGCAATCAAGCTTTTTTCCTTCCGCTCTAACCTCTAGAAGTCTCCAGAAAGGATTTCATTTCATCTTGTCAGAGCAACTCACGAAAAACTTGATTCATACCAATAAGTCAGGAAAGGGAACGAAGGAAACCGTCGCCACTAAGGCTCATTTAACTACCAAACATTTAGATAAATGTCAGGCAAATGCACATTTGGGGCTTTTACATCTTCATTCAACTCAAATAGACACTCTAATAAGAAAAATAATCCAAAAAGGATCTAATTAGTTTTTTATACTGGCGTGCCTCTATACTGCAAAAAAGGATATGGATTTTTAAAGCCAATAAGACCTTATTATCTACTGCTAAAGCTAATGCTCCGTAACTGTTGTACACAAAATCAATACACAATACTGTTTTCTTAAAAAAAAAAAAAAAAAAACCTTTGAACTGAACTTTATAAAGACAAAACAAAGGATTAATTATTCCCTTCTATACCCGAGGGCCTTCAGAGCTGATAGAGAAGTTCTTATTTTGTTCTCATGCCTCATGAGTGTTTTCAACACTGTAACGCCACATGATAAAAGTCTGTCCATTGAATAAAGATCTAAACTTTAAGACACGCAGCCAAAAAAAACTTTATAAAGCTTCCTACCAGAGTAAAATGGTTAGAATAACATCACCTCCAACCACGACAACCATTAAAATAAAAATAAAAACATCAACTCTTAAACAGTTCATAAATAAAACATTTCACAGTTTTATAAAGTTTAACTAAGAAATCTTATTTTTAAATCAGTCGGGCCTGAAACTAAACAGATCATCATCCACCAGCATCAGCATTACCTTATCTTTAATGTTTTTCTAGATCCTGTCTGCATTTACGAATGAGTTGCGACCCAAACAGATTTCAGACTTGTTTTAACAATAAAGGAATGTCCCATTATATGTAAGTCAAATGCTTAGTTGAATAATATCAACAACACTATAAAAAAATATAAAAACATTTAATCTAAGTAATGTCATTCAAAAGAAGAGAGAAAACAGGGTTATCCTCGTAAGTTCATGGGAGTTTATCGTTTAGAGATCTATATGTTTTATTTTTGTAGTTTATCTTTTATTTGAGTTCAACTTTTAACACTTTCAGTGAATGAATGGGTTGATTTTCATGATATTTTCATTGCTTGTGTTTGAGTTAGCGACAGTTAAATACCTGAGATTTAATGTCTCTGTGAAGGACCTTCCTGTCGTGGATGTGTTTGAGGCCCAGGCAGATCTGAATGAACCAGTCCACTATCTGAGAAACACAAACATTAATCTCAGTCTGGGACATATTTCTCAATTTAACAAAAAACTTTTTTTTTCTTCCTGTTTCTTTAGTGACTCACATTCAGTTCGAGAATTCGTCCAAAACAGGTGAGGTTCTGATTATGATGTGTTATGCTTTAAGTACCTGCTCCTCAGAGAAGGGTATTCCTCTCTGCATGTTGATCCTCTTCAGCAGATCTCCTCCATCGCAGTACTCCATCACTATGTACAGACCGCCCTTCTCTGCAGGGAAATCATTCAAAACCACAGATAAGCCTAAAAAGATCTATAGCTCCGGAAGATTTACATGTTAACTCTATCAGTTTAACCCAGAAGTTTGTTTCTGAGAGGAAATTCTGATCATTCCTGACCAGTATCATCAGTATCTAGTTAAATTAACTTCACTAACTTTGAAAAAAAAACTACTTTTATGTATCATTGTACTGCACTTTTACTAAACTACGAAAAAACTACGAAAAAGTATCACTACTCTGACTCATGATTAATTTTACTTATTGAAGAACAGACTTGTTTACATTAAAAAAATAACCCAGGTAGACAATGACCCCAAACACACAATCAAGCAAAGAGAGAAAGAAAATAAAGCTCCTAGAATGGCCCAGTCATTCACCTGACTTAAATCTAACAGAAAATCTCTGAAATGAACTAAATATCAGAGTTCATAATAGAGGCACACGAAACCTTCAAGATTTGAAGACTGTTTGTGTGGAGGAATGGGCCAAAATCACACCTGAGCAACATATGCGACTGATTCTCCATACAGGAGGCGTCTTAAAGCTGTCATTGTCAACAAAGGCTTTTGTACAAAGTACCAAATAAATTTCAGCAAGTGTGTTCAATATTTTTTCCCTTTGCCATTTCACTTTATTACACAGAACTTTATTTCTGGCGATCTATGCTTTGATTTTTTGTATCGGTGGATTGCATGGAACTTCTGATAAATATGTCATATCAATAGCACCTTTAGAAATATATTTTCTGCGAAAAATGGTGGTGCCTTCAATACTTATTTTACCCGCTGAACCTGTTTGATAATTTGACATTTGAAAATATTAAAGGAGATTTTAAGATGCTAAAGAGCAAGTAGATTAGATACTCAGTACTTGCGTAGCCTTTTTTTTCTAAATATTTCTACTATTTCTTAATTATAATTTGTTACTCTCCCACCTAATTTCCTGACTTCCTGTTTTAATGTATCTGTTATTATTTTAATGCCATCATCCTAATCTTTAGTTTCCTCCACAGGCTAGTCAGGTCAAGACTGACTGGTTTAATCCCAGAATGCTAGCTCCATTCTGTCAGTAAAAGCAATTCGGAAAAGTTTAGCAAATTCTTTAAACCTTAATCTACCAGTGATATGAGTTATTTATGTTTTATTTGTCATTTCACTCATTAATGAATACATAGAAAGCTCTGAAAAGGATCTGTTCTCACCTTGAAATGTAGTGATGAAAGAAACAATGTTGGGATGATTCATCTGCGACAGCAAAATAACTTCTTTCTTAGAGGCTTCTTTCTCTTTCGAGGACATCTAAACAGTGAACACACTACATTGTCAATGAGAAAGTCTTAACAGAACTCAAAGTGATGTTTAAAGCAACTTTGTATTTAAAAAATTTTGACCTTTTTTCATATTCATAAAAATCATTTTAAAGGTTAAGAAAGGACAAAAGTAAACACAGAGTTTTTCTTTTAACACACAAAACAGGTTTTAGTTGGAAACACCTTCCGGCTCAGGGTAAAAAACCACCTGGCTCCAGGGAAAGGACCTCTCTGAAGCTAATGGATGATGATGATATAACACAGGTTATATTTTAGAAAAAAAATTAGATAACTGTTTGTGAGGATTGAATGTCTAGGTAGGGAAGAAAAATAATGTTTACCATAGTTTAGGTGTTATTACTTCCTCATTTAAAGATGAGGAATAATTCTAACTAATACAAAGTGTGACAATTAAAACCCAATGAGAGGCAAATTTTGTTAAATCACAACTCCATAAATAATAGGATCTTTGTTTTTTTTAGAAGTGTGCTACAAAATTTCTCAGTACTAGGATCTGTTTAAAATCCAAATCATGCTTCCTAATTCCTTGATAGATGAGTACAGGTGGTGGTTTGGCAAGCAGAGCGGCCTGCAGACAGTGTGCTGCTGTTGCTCTACCTTCTTCAGGCTGATCTGTTTCACCACACAGAGCTTCTCTCCATCCACCCTCCTGTCTCTAACGAGTAAGGCTTTACCAAAGGCACCTTCTCCGATCTGCCGAATCACCTCATAGTCATTCATAACAACTGGAAAAATGCTGTGACACAGAAATATCAGGGAGGAGTTAGTAAGCAGTTGCACCAAAACCATGTTCAAACCTGCAAACAGTCATAAACATTTTCTTTCCAGATTTGATGGATGGGATGGATGGGGATGGATGGATGGATGGACATGGGGATGATGGGATGGATGGGGATGGATGATGTATGGGATAGATAGATAGATAGATAGATAGGATAGATAGATAGATATTGTGATAGATAGAGTTAGATAGATAGATAGATAGATAGATAGAGTGGAGCATGGCGTTTCCTTATTGCTCAAGCAATAGTAAAAGTTAGATCAGTATGTTGATACTAAACGTTTGGATTATGCTACCATAAATTATTAACTCCCATTATCCCATAGAAGTTTTCTTTCTTTTTTTTTTTTTACTCAACTTAGATTGCAGCGGAACACGACCGTTGCCATGGATACAAAAAAACACAGTTAGCAAACCAGCTACACCTTTCTTCGTCCGGGAGGAAAATACGTTTAGTCTTTTTTTTATATATTAAATAAAAGAAATGTTTACTTACGGTTTAGGAACTGAATAAACGCAGTTTTTACATTGTTTAAAGACAAAGAAAACAGTTATAAGTTTAAAAGTCGCGAGACGTCATTGTAATGTCTGTCTTGCACGTAAAAAAGGAAAAGTCAGGAAAGCTACCGGTGGCTGCTGTGAGTAAGCGGAGAGTTGTAATAGAGATGTAGAAGCTGTTGGAATGATTCTCAAAAGTACTTTTAAAACCCTCCAAAGAAGAATTTTTTTATTGATTTTTGGTTCATATTAGAAATCCCACATTGAAAAACAATGCCTCTCCTGTAAATGTCAACATTTGAAAATTGATTTTCCTTTTTGAAAAGCAAACCTTGACTGACAGTATGCTGTAGTAGCTAAATGGCAGAAGTACTGATCCCTCATATACTTGATCTGTAGAAGCTTAAATCCTCTGATGTACTTAAATCCTCAGAACAGAGATTTGGACCTTTATTCGCAGTAACAGCTCAAAGCAGTCTATTGCCACATTTAGTGATCCCCTACAATTAAAACACAACTCGCAGTTCTCAAAGTTGGCATGAAGACTTAAAAAAACTCTGTTAAACATGTGTTTTCTTTAAAAGTAATCTATTAAGACTTGAATAGATCACATAAAAGATCAGGTTCCAAGAATGATTTGAAATTTTATTATATTTATATACGTATATGTATGAAAGTTTGGTCAATGATCAAATCTGTATAAAAACTAAAACATTTTCAATTTAACGAGAACTGGGTGTTAATTTCATTGCTTTGAATGTGGCTACTGTATTCATTACCAAACTCAAAATCTATTACTAGACCAAAATTTCCTGTATACTGCTTATCTGGTTACAAACTAAAAAAACATATGCTGGTGTGAGATTCTTATAAGATGATTACCTGGTGAATAATCTCCACTGCATCACAGCACTAATTTGTTAATAAAAATGGAAGAGTATTCTGTGTTGCCATGAGTACAGAATTCCATTTAAGGTAAAGCCCATCATATAGGTGCTTTTTTTTTTTTTTTTTATTTTACTTTCTTTGCAATATACCAGAAATTATTACTTCAGTGAATATTGCAATAGACTTGATGTGGGGTTTGTGTATAGTTTTCTTTATTAATGCCCTGACTTCAGAAAACAAAGCAACTGGATGGTTTTCATAGAAGAAAATGTCAAAACCCTTTAATTCAAATTGTTTTTAAAGGTAGAAATCTATTCTCTTCTCTTCAGTTGTTTCTTATTTACACATTCCTCGGCTTCTAAACCACCTTTTCGGTCCTCAACAGAATGTCCCTACTCTTAGAATTTATGCTTTTCCTGAGGAGCTGGCTCTCCTGTGTGGAACCATGGATCTTGGTAAAGGTCACAGGATGACCTTTGCTTCACCTGCAGTTGGAGTTATTGTCTTCCTTCAGCAACCTGATCTTTTTCTTTGGAGCTTTCAAAGGCTCTTGAATGAAAGGTTATGATTTCATAATTTTTTCATATTAGTTGGTACCAGCAACTGGTCAGAACATAGATGCAAGTTTAAACAAACAAAATGACAACTAAGACCAGGAGGCATAAAATCAGGCGCCTTACTTTAGCACATGAATAATTTTTTCTTGGATAATCTGACTGTATGTTTCAGTACCAACAAGACATCCTGCATGCTCATTCAAGGTGACCCATCCATCTATCCACAGCCTAATACCTGGGTCTTTTCCCCATGATGCTCCTGTGTGAGGGTGCTCTCCGATTAGCACTTTAATTACAAATGAATTTCCACTGTGATCAGATGACACCGGATCTGGGCGCCCGCTCTGACAGCTGATCCAGTCTCACAGGGAGGCAGCAGCACAGCACCCATACAATATTTAGTATGATGCTCCCCGCCTAAGGAGGGCATGTCATGATGAAGCCTGCAGACTGCCTGGATCCATCAGGGGTTAATCCACTTACTGGCTAGGAGGCAATACAGTTAAATTACTTAAGAAATGAAGCATACAGAAGAAATGTTTTTCCCAGTTTTGGTTTATTGTGTTGGTTTGTTTATTTCTTTGACGAGATTATATACACAAATTAGTACAAGAAAAGTTGTCAAAAATGAAACTTTTAGAAAAAATATTTGAAAAAGACTTTCATATAAGTGTGCTTCTTGGTAGCCCTTAATTCTTATTTCTCTTTCCACCTTTTTCCTGTTTTTTTAAGAGTTGAAAACAAACAAAACAATTCCAAAATCTTACATTAAGAATGATTTCCAGATAGGAAACAACTGGTGCAGTATACTATCAGCTACAGCAGACATTAGAAAAATAGTCTCCCTAGACTGATGAGGTTGAAAAACCAGAATCAGTGATACAGAGGTTGCCCTGTCGCCTAAGGTTTTATATTCAAACAGAAAATCAGAGATTACGTCACATCTAAAAAAGCAAATGTTTGCTACTTCTGCAGCTGCTTTGATTATAATAATTTATACGTTGATATTCAGCAAATTTTAAGCTAGGTATTTTCTTGAATATACTCCTAGATGATTCCCATGCAGAAAGAAGAAAATTATAAGCTTTACCTTTTTTTTTTTTAAATCAACATTCAGTAGATATTTACCAAACAGCTTCACATTTCACTCCCCTCAGTCGCTCAAACGTTTTATTGCAGAATAGTAGACAGATAGGTGAGGATCAAGAACACAATCTCACTCGGCGCCAGTGGCTTTAAGAGCTGTGGCGAGGCGTCTTAAGGCTCGCAGATCAAAGTTTCCACCACAAACTTGTTCTCGAAGTGGCGAATCTTGTGGCAGTTGAGAGCTTCACGCTTCTGGATACCTGTGAGATGGAAAAAGGTTTGTTATCAAGCTGCAGAAATGGTAGTTTGCAGCTCAAATTCAAGTTCTCATGGAAAACAATATATAGTCTCTGAACTTTATTTGACAGTCTAACATAAAAAGCATAATTATTAAGAGAGAGGAAAATGATTCTATTCAGTTAATTTCTACAGCGCCAATTCACAACACGTCATCTCAAGGCACCAGATCATACAGTCAGATTGATTCAAAGTTTTCTATCTAAGGAAAACCAGTTGATTGCATCAGACCAGGCATACATGTAGCGACAGTGGAGAGGAAAAACGTCCTTTTAACAGGAAGAAACCTCCTGTTTGATATGGAGTTGTTAAACTGTCATGGTCTTGGTTCTGTTGTGCTTTACTTTGCTCCTTGTTTTTCTAGTTTTATTGGTTTTAATTCCTATTTCATTGTTGTAGTTTCTAGATTTATGTTGAGTTCTCAGGTTTTTCTGTTGTCCTCTTTGCCCTCTTGTGTGTGTTCCTTTCCCCTTGGCTTCCTCGTTGTCGCCACTCACACCTGCTCTTTATTCGCTCGTGAACCCTGCCTTTGTCTCAGTCAGCTACATATACTCTGCCTCTGCTGTCACTCCTGTTGGTTCCCTTGTCATTGCCGTCTTCCCATGCCTTTTGTCTACCTACCTCGTCTCTCCCTGGCTCCTCATGTTTGGTTTCCCCAAATGTCTTCTCTGTAGTTCTGGTTTGATTTACATTATTAATTGGATTTTTGGATTCCTGCCTTTGTTTTCTGTTTTTTCATCAATTAAGCTGCAAGAAATCTCCTCAGCCTCTCTGCCTCTGCATCTGGGTCTTCAAACCTCAACCAAACCCTGACATAAACTTTATAACATTAATTTGTATTCGCTCCCCTTCATTATTACATCGCTTGATAAAAATACAACAAAACCAATTATTTTTACAAACAGCTTTGATTAAAATCTTATTCTCAATTGGCTAATTCTAGAACTATAATTGAGAAATGGTGAGACCTCAAATGGATGTTTATGAATATTTTAACCAATCTGCCTAAATTTGATCTACTAACAAAGCAAATTAACAAAAAAGTAAAATACATTAAAAATAAGCATCTAGCTGTATTAAGCTGGTGAGGAAACATCTAAACACCTTCAGCTTGATCCTCTCTCCCTAAGTGGGGGGAATTAATCATCATGAAATCCCAAAAAAATACATTAAAGTTGCTGAAGGGTTAAAGGGTGTGAATCCCCTTCAAAACAATGCACCCCATATTTGCTTTAAGATCAAGTGGGCCTTATTTCCTTTGGTTCAGTTTCTCTTTAACCTGCTCAGTATTTTGTTTGTGTGACACAGCTGCTGTTAAATGGTTATAAAAAGGTACACACCCAGGATTCTGTCTCTGCGCTGCAGCTTGAAGGTTTCCTTCCCACGGCAGAGGTTGTTAATGAAGTATCCAAGCTGGTCGACGTGCTCCAGGCGCTCCGTCACCACCATCTCCTCATGGATCAGGTAGGATTGAGGCAGGTAGGTACCAGCCTGGACAGAGAGGAAAAATGCTAAACAAATCCATCACAGAAAAATATACTTTCATTTTTGTCAAACACATTTTTTTCCTCCATTTTTATTAAAGGCTCACCAACCCAAAAGAAATACTTTGACACCCTGAGTTTTAACATTTTACCACATAACCTGAGGCTTTATGAGTCACATCATTTTCCGTCAATAATGATTTCTTGGAACATTTGACTGCGATGAAAAATGTACCCAGTGCATTCCTTTAGACTAACACATGCTACATCAGGCCCTATTGCATCTAAAGGACAGAGCGCCTGTTCTGACATGTTGCTTAGTTTCTAAATCTTCATTTTATTCACCGCTCTTGAAAAACAATATGACAGAATCAGATCTTAGTCTTTCAGGAATCCAGCATGGTTGAGGTCAGATTTCTGGTACCTTAATATTGATGAGCAGATCCAAAAGGTCTCTGGGAGGCATGACGATGGACGTGTTGATTGGGATAACATAGCATTTGTTGAGGTTCAGATCCAGGTAGGCAGTCAACCTCTGAGAGAGGAAACAAAACACAGAGATAAATATTAAGAGCATGAAATATTACTATAAAAGTAGTTCTGGTCTATAATGACTTCAGGTACTGCTCAAGGCAGGTAGAGTGTTTCTATCAAAACTGACAGATCAATCCAAATTAAAATTGGGTTGTCCTTTTTCGAATTGGGGTAAACTTTTACTTGATCATCAAACACACTAACTGAACATTAAATGAGGAACTAACATCAGGAGGTCTAGAAATGCCTCAGATTGTTGAAAAAGAAACAAAAGTGATGGTCTACCCATCATCAAAACAGAACCGTCCTCCTGGACTCTTATATCATGCTCTGAGCCGTCTCACCCTCTGGAAGTCATGGACGATATCTGCAGGGTCTCCTTCCTCGAACTCAGGCACAGGAACGCTGATGAGCTCCACCTGCTCCCGCTCCAGAACCCTGATCCTCTCTTCTATCCTCTGCACGATCCTGCTGGGCCTCTCAACCTGTGGAGGTTAAAGGAAGAACATGTTCACTATACTGCCTCACCCTGGAGCAGTGGGAGCTTCAGAATAAAACTTACTGACTAATTATCTTTATATTTTAAGTTATTGAATAAAATGTAAGCAGCTTTCAACTAAACAACAATAGATGAAGTACAGTTTTCACAAACCTCTTCATCAGGAACCATGTAATCTTCCTCAACATAACCTACTCCACACCAGTAGACCGGCTTCAAAGAAGAAAATAAAAAATGTTAGGATCTATACAAACATGCAGAGATCGATGACATCACAAGGCGACACAGACACACACTTTGATCAGCTTAAAGGAAATTTACAGCAACTATTTAATCTAACAGCCATGTTCCTGGACTGGAGGAGCTGCAGCACATTGAGCTAGTGAAGCATGCAAACTCACTGAAACGCTCTGCTTCTACCTCCTTTCTTTCATTTGGCTTTTTATTTCTCTTCACCAAATGAGGATTTTACTTGCAACGTGATTAAGTTGCACACCTAACACATGTTTTTGATGTATTGTTTGGCTGTAATTCATAAGAAGACAGTCTGTGTGGAGACCAGTCCTCTCATTTTAAACCTAAAATAATTCTCTCTGAAATAGGAGCTAAGACGCTGTCTGTAATTTATCTGCATGACCAACTTTTCACAATTGAAGAGACTTAGAGGGCTGATTTTGGGGTTGTTTTTCTACCCATATTCAGCTAATAAAATGAGTCACAGAAGAGCAGTTTTATAGATTTAGGTTTAAAAAAAATACAATTTATCAGAGCAGTCATTGGACATAAATGCCATAAAAAGCCTGCAGGGGAGCTGAAGAGCGGGAAGCATTTGAAAGAACTCAGCCAACATCCTGACATTCAGTTCACAGCTGAACCCATGAAAAAAGGGCTGATTTGAAATCTTTTTTTTTTCCTCACTTGAGGTTCTTCCTCAGAGCTGTAGAGACTTTTGTTCACCTCCTGGGTGTAGTAGCGGTACAGGTAGGCTCCTGCTACGACCACTCCAGACAGCATGAGGGCCAGACCCAGGCACATGCACCAGCACCAGACGCGAGAGCGGCGGTGCACCAACACAGCAGCTTCAGCGTCCTGCAGAAGAGAAGAGAGAAAAGTTTTAGGCCACATTCACTCTGGGAACAAGTTTTAAATGAACCCTACTCCAGGCTTCATGTGATTACCTTAATAGTTTTATCACAAACTGATATTAGTTCTGCTTTTATCCAATAATCTACTGAGGGGTTCTTTAAGAATATCCACAAAACAGTAAATTACTTGTTGAATGTAAATTTTAAAGTCAAATACTTTCAGTCTTTTCCAGCTGTGACACAGCTGCTGATCTGGGAACAGAAAAGAATCAGGGTTTGATCATAATTGGCAGAACTCTTGAGTCTGGAAAATCTCCAGAAACAGCCTGCCAGAGGCCAGGGTGTGATGGGAGACCAGGGTGGATCATTTCTTGGAAAAACAAAATACATTTCTATCAAACCGATGAAGGTGCTTGTAATGATATGGACCAGCAGCAGGTAAAAGGAACAGAAAGGCTCAGGTTATAGAAAGGGAAATAAAAAAGGGTTAGGGAATAAAAACAGCTGCTTTTCAACCTTAACTCAATAGCATGTCTGTGGCTTGGGTTGCTGACTACTCTTTAACATAGTAATAAAAAAGAAATAATAAAATTCAACAAGTAATCAAAGCATCAAGTTTCAAAGTGTGGAAAAAGACAAGCATATGTCTGCATTACACGTATAATAGTTAATCTAAAATCACCTCAGTTGTCTAATTTAAACAAGAGAAGCATATAAAAACCCTGTTCTGTCATTGAGGAATCCAAGTTTATGCTTCGTAAAATATTAATATCTGTGTTAATCCACTTTGGACACACTGACTGACTTCCCAGCAGCGGCCATATTTTCTGCTTCGCTCTTCTGACACTGTTTACAGCCGTACCACCCAGTGCAGCTCAGGGACACAAACATTTCCTGCTGTTGTTCTCATGCACTGTAACCGGCAGCTAAACCAGAAATAGAAAACATAAATAAAACACAAACTGAAATAGCTTTTAACTTTATAAGGTAAGTTCAGGTCTAAAAGTTTTTACATGACTTCATTCCTTAAAGAAAATTCTTCCTTCACAATACTGAACGGTTTGAAGCAGCCAAATGTTTCTGGTTTTAGACTACAGAATAAACATTCAATATGTCCATGATGTCCTGTTTTATGCAGCTATTGTCTTGCTGTTATCAGTCCTTCTCAGAAGTATTCATACAGCCTCAAGTATTTCATTCTTGTCGTGTTAAAGAGGCACTATTCACTGAATTTATTTGGAGTGTGTTTGTTTGTGACAGACCAATAGAAAACAGTTTATAGCTGAAGTGGAGGAAAAAAGCTGTATTGTTTGTGAAATGGAAAACAGAATGGCAAAGCATGCGTTTGTGTTCAGCTCTACAAGTCGATAATTTTTCACTGTAGTTACAGCAGGAAGACTTTCATCATCTAGCTTTGAACATCTAAGCAAAACTACTCAAGTTTAGTCTGATTAAATCAGGGGCAGCTGTGAAGAACATTATTTAAATCTTGGTATAGATTCTCCATTTAGACTTTGACTAGGACATTCCAGCAGCACTGTCTAGCTCTAGCTATGTGTCTAAGGTCATCTCTCCTTTTTCAATATATCTGTTTTTCTTTATAGACTGGCAACGTCCTACTGTGCTGAAGAACCAACATGTTTTACCAAGATGAAATATTAAACAAAGGTGCACTGTTCTAAAGAGTATTACCTCATTATATGTATAATTTCCTTCCAACTTCAAAGTCGTCTGAAACTTTGTTGCTATTTGAAATTTCTTTCAAAACACACTAAGGCTAAGACTTGGATCTAGAGATTAAGTGATGAATTGTGTGGCCAAAGGATGAGTTAGTTGAATTGCTGCTCCCTTTGTCTGCTAATCCACTCTTGACCTTTTTCTTTTATTTGTTAATAACAGTTTTTGTTAAACAGACTTTTTTGTGCCGTTTTAATTATGTAAATCAGAAGAAGCAACATCAGCTTCAAGAACCGCCTCTCCTCCAAGGCCCTGTTGATGTGGAGTTATGGGTCAGTGGCTCCTGATCTCAATCCGTTTCCAAGTCCCTTTATGTTCAGCAGAGAACAAATCAGAATGTTCAGCCTTGCTGCTCACACAAAAACAAGTCCCCAACTTATGACATAAAACTACAGATGGTCAGCAATTAAAAGACGACAGTCTGCACTTTTAGGCTTTCCCTTCAGCAAACAGGAAACTGAAAAAAAATATAAAAAACTCCCCCTAGTGATGTTTCCTGGAAACTAATAAGAGTAGCAGAGTTGCTGTTGAGAAATGAGGAACCAGAGAAACGCTGGTACAGGCTATCTGTGCTAAGGGGACATTTCCTGAGGCAGAAGCGTTAAAGCTCAGCTCCTGCTGAGAAGAGGTCTGTTCACATGGCACAGACAGCTTGACATGAGCAGAAAAAAGGAACTAAAAACAAAAGAGGATTAAAAAGAGGAAGATGAAACCTCACAAATGATTGAGTCATGCCTGGTTCAGTTCTGAAGTCTTTAGGGAGTGAAATACAGCTAATACAGCATTTCCAGAAAAATTCAAAACAAGTCAAAGAACGTCTGGAAGACGTGTTCAACATGGAGCATAAATTAGAGCCTATTATAAACATATTGAGCCACTCCTATTACTGCTGCAGCAACAGGTCTGTCGAGCCAAGAACGGATTCAAAGTCCATTAGAAACTTTTTATACCAGTATGTTGTCCTAAACCAGTCGCTCCCTCTTTTTCATACATCAGTCTGGCAATTGGATCACAACTGTATTTATGCACAGGAAGTTAAAGATTACAATCTGATTTCATTAGAGGGAGCCCTTGCAGATGTAGGGAGTAGAAGGGAGTGAAGTTAATATCTGAAGACGGGTTCCCATCAACAACATGTTTTATCTGTTCCAATTTAAATTGTTTTATCCTGAATGAAGGCTCTAAAACAAGAACCCCGTCCACATAATAAGGCATTTCTTAAAGTCGTATCTGGATCCAGAGGCTGAGATATTCTGGTTTAACAACCACAACTAGAAAACTTAACCAACAAGACCCAACAGGCCCTCAGAGGAACGTTTCATAACTGCAACGTACACACACCCTCATTACCACACTCTGCAGCACATTAAAGTATGCAGACGCCTCAGCGAGGAGAAAAGGCGTGTTAAGTCTGCTTCACGTCAACATGCAGCTACAGATCATGGCGCTTTCAGTTAGCAAAGACTCGAAAATCAGCAAAGATAATGCTGCTGACCCGTTTTAAATATAGTTGAAGCAGGTGAAACGAAAACTACGTCACAAAGAAGATTCTTCATCATAAATGGAAAAAAAGATTTGATTACCTGTTTTGGGGTTAATCACGGCTTTAAGAGGGTTTTTTCTTTTAGCTATTAAACTCCATAGCCTGTACAACCATTTAATAATTATTCAATTACTAAATTGATGGATATAAATTATAATGATCAATTAATAATTTATCTGATTCGTTGTTTGAGTTCTAATATAAAAGCATATAAATCTAAATAAGACTGAATAATAAGATAACCTAAAATATGTAACAGTAGTCAGAGAAACAGACGGTGATTAAGTAGTGGAATAATTGAAAAAATGAAATCCGTGCCTTTTGCAGATGAGATATATTGCAACTGAAATTACTATTTATGTCCGATGCTACAGTTACGTGACAGAAAGGAAAGAGTAAAAAAAATCAGTGACATATTTATGAACACATCAGGCCACAATGTAACCAAAACATAATTAAATTGACAAATGTCACCACCACTTGTAAAGAAGAAGTGTTTAGTGTTTGTTTTAAATACAGCAAACATAAAACACTGTACAGTGCAGTTAACTGCTACAGCGCTCTCTTTCCGCATCTTAAAATAGTTTTATGCCATTTTGACCCGTGGTTGCCCATCTGGTGGTCGAACAGACAATTCCCCCACTGACCACATTCAATCTATGGCGGCCAAAAGAAGTTTTACAGGTCAATAGACTCCTGGACTTTTCCATACAAGCTTGAGTATTTGGAAGGGAGTTCGAGTTCTGACAAGTCAAATATCTATTTAACATGATTCTGAAGAAAACTGGCAGCCTTTTAACTGGAACAGACGCAGGGACGCCTACACCGCTGCTTTAATGCAGCAGTTTTGTTTTTTTTTTTTTACTTCCTTGTCTTTTCTTGAAATAAAGAAGTTACTCAAAGGTCTCTTAAAAAAAATCCAAGAATGTTAAAAACAACCTAGTGGGCAATGGCGTCGCTTCTTCACTAGAGACATGTCTTTTTAAACATAAAGGGAAGAGGAATGTTTTTAAGACAAATAACCAAATTTTGATCCATTTGAAAGTCAGCAAATTATGTTCTGTAAATATAATATAGATACAGAAACCAGTTTTTGTCCCAAATAAATAAATGAGTAACCGGAAAACGTCAGTAAAAGTGTAATGGATGTTAGTAAACGTGTTTAAAAGGTCCTAATGCATAAGGTGTGTAATTGATGTACTCTCATAACTTTATCCATTTAAAGGAGATCATAGTTCATTAAACTACAGCTAGGAAGGTTTAAGCATTAATCCACCTGATGAAAGGTTGTGTTTGCGTTTCTCTGGTGACAGGTGAGTATCTGTACAGAACAGGTTTGACTTCCGTGCACCGACACACACATATGAAACTCTACACCTTTATTCGGCATAAGAGCTAAAAACAGGTTACAGCGGTGGAGAGGACCCCATTCAGGACATTGGTAGTCACTACTTTACCGACACGATTTAATCATTTTGATAAAATCCAATGACAAAAATCTTTTTTTTTACCTTTTAACATTTATAAATATCCAAAGTAGAGCTTCTAAGGAAGGAAATCTGCTTTTATCTGGCTCCACAAATTACACTGGAATTAGTTTAAGTGGATTATAAAGAGTTAAATCTTGGACTTCCATTAGACTGGTTTTAAAGCATCTGGGTACAAACATTAGGAAGAGTGATCAGTGGGGCTGACTGGTTATCATGAGCAGCTTAGGAAGCATTGATCATTTGGAGGGAATCTGCACAAAGTGAAGGCTATGTGGGCCTCAGAGCTGCTGGACTCAGCTCCTACCCGTCTGCTTAATCCCCCTCTTCTTGAGTTTTAGTGGTCGGTGGCGCTCGGAGGGAGGCAGCTAAAGCTCAGTCGCTGACTGTCTGCTTGATTAGGCTGTAATCCTTTTCAAGCAGCCCACATGCCTGTGATATTAACCAGAGAGCAAAGGATTGGAAAACCGCAAACTGGAGCCAAGACAGTTTTAGGTCAGTAACCTAAACGTTTAACATGTAGAGGGAGGTCACAGCAGCAAAATATGAGGATCAAAACAGGAAGAGAAGTGTTCAGAAGATGACTTGTGTTGACAGAAAGTGGCAGACAGGGAAGTAAACTCAGCTGGCGACACAAACCGACGCTTTAATAATGTGGTGTACAGGCTGACATACCACCACATAATGACTAACCAGTCCTCATTCACTGTAGGCCTCCTGATACAATAAACTGTGTGCTCTTTCTCACATATGAACACGAATTTCCATAGCAATGGTTAAGATCTAAACATAGGAAAACACTTGGGGTCACAAGTGTGTTTTATCAGTTAAATGTCTATTTTTCCTTTTTTTAAATACCTGGTTTGGTTGTCAAGCCTTCAATATTAGATCATTAAATGTCTTTAACTTGTAAATCATTTAGGTGTTATTCTGTTTCAGCTCTCCAACAGAGATGCTGAATGAAGCTACTTCTGCATTAACAGCACATTGTTTACATAGTAACACTATTCCAGTGTCTGTGGACACATGTTGTTTTTTAGTTCAGGGGACAAGTTTTAAAAGACATGCAGGTTAAAAATCTAACAACCATCTACCAGGATCTCTGCACAGGTCAGTATTTGTTAACCTTCAGCAAAACATCATAGTTTTTATTAACTACAACGTTCAAATGTACAACATAATCTAGATGCTTTATCTAAAATTATTCCTATCTAATAAATATTACAACATATAAACTCTTCTAGAAATGATAAAAAGTAACAGAGATCCAGTAATTAGAGATTTTCACGGAAGCAATTTTACTCCTTTTCCTTTAAGCTTAGAGTAGTTCTACCAGTTTTCCTTTTACTGTTTTTCTCCCAACTTTTCATAAAAAAGATTAAAAGAAAACATGTAGCTGGGTTGACATAGTTAATAGTTCTGATGACCACTATAGTATAATACTAGTATAGCTAGCTTACCACTAAAGCATGACCTTGTTTCTTTTAAAGGGTTTTTGATTTTCCAGAGAAAGGAAAGTTTTCTTTATAAGATAAAGACTCACATATAAGTGTTCATTGGACTTTACAAATGCGTATGAAAGGCTTTTGAAGATGTTTTTGCACAGGGGCTATGGTCTACAGAATCACATAACATAATAGTTGTTAAATAAATGACACTGCTAACATCGGAGAAAAAGTCATTCCTGTACGGTAAAGGGCGCAAATGAGAAAAAGGTTTTTAGGCGACAAAAACTATGCGTGCGTTTTATTAGATTAGTTTATCAATCTAAAAAAGAGCTTGATATCAGTTAGGACTATTTTTGGCTGCAATCACTCCACTGCGTAGCTGCAGACTCAGTTCCTGCAAACATAGAAACTGCAGATCATGATAAAAAAAAGATACATTTCATTTTGGACATTTTTTCTAATTATGAACTTAGCTGTTTAGTTCTGCTTTATAAAGAACAGGATACATGAAACATTTTTACCGATAAAACAAAAATAAAAGAAATCTATCTCCAGATATCAGCCTAAAATGAACACAGAAAGATAGAAAAAAAGAGCAAACATGACTCATAGCAGCTTCATCAGCCAACACTTTCCAAAAGGTGAAAGTTTGACTGATAAGTAATGTTACTCATTCTGTTTAAAAACCCATCAGGACCAACAGTGACCTCAGTGTGATCAACCCTGTTCGCATCCAGGAAGGTTTAACATTAACTTTTTAAACATGGACATAAATTTAGTGAGCAGCCTGATTCTATGAACTGAACACCAGCTTGGATCTTAGTGGTCACTAAGGTGGCCATCATCTTTAAAAAAAAAAAAAAAAGAAGATCACCAGGCGACTATGAACCCATGTGGGTTCTGGGTAAATGTGTAGAGGAAATCAATGCATGGATGTGCCAACACCCATGCATTGAGCGTTTAAAAGTTAGCAGACAGCTCTGGCTAATCCAGCAACAAACCACCAAGCAGCTCTGGATCTGAGTGCAGAGATGGACTCAGAACTGAACCTTCAGACGCTCAAAAGGACAGTAAGAAAGTTGACCTGCTGTCACTTAAAGAATATCGGGTTTAAAAACTAATGTCACAGAAGGACCTGGAAAAAAAATCACGTTCATTTACAGTAGAACTGATTACTGAAGAGATGCCTTCACAGCTCTGCCAAAAAAAAAAGAAAAAAGAAAACACCAGCCCAGATGTAAAGCCCTTCCACTGGCTCCCATATCCCAGAGAGTATATCTTAAAATATTTCTGTTAGAATATAGATGCAAAGAACATTATACCAGTTTTCAGTGGATTTAGCATCCAGACCTGCTCTTAATGCTCCAGTAATCTGGAAGAGACTCCCAGAAAAGAGTAAAACCACTGAAAACCTCAGTTGATCTAAAAAGAGATTAAAGATTAATATATGTTTAAAGTGGCCTTTGACTTTCAGACAGAAACATTGTCAGTTAAGTTTCCAGATAAACATTTGTTTTGCTTTTATTCTTAAATTTTTTTTTATCAAAAGTCGTAGGGAAGCAACTTTATCACGAGTGAATGAAGTGAATGTGATTGAGTCGATTATAAAGGGGGAAGGGTTATTGTTGTGGAAGGTTCGCAAGTTTGGTTGTGGCCGGTGTCTCGGAAGCATCTTGGGAACCAGTTAGCAGCTTAGTGCTAGTAGATTCCCAATGGAAAATTACATTGGGACCAAGTAGCATTTAGCAACAACACTGTCAAGGAACGCTATGGACAGCAGAAACATGCAACATCAAGATCCTATGACTAAAAAAATGTGACTGACAGATGACCATTGATATATGATTGGCCGAATTAGGGTGTACAAGCTGACGTATAACTAACTGGTCTGCATAAGATAATGGAAAAAAAACCCATAGATTTTAAGACAGGATGTTTTTTTAAATAGAAATGTTCTTACTTTTGGGACAATATAGTCTGATAAAGGGTACATTTATATACATGTTTAAGCCAGAATGATTTGAAATTTAAATACGACTTTAAGCATCTTATTTTAATGATTCTCCTCTATTCTCTACATATTTGCGTTGCCTCTATACAAATGTAATGTAACTTTCCTCATTTACAGCACTTCTCTGTTTTGCCACTCAAAGCCTTCTTACTCTACAAAAACAAATAGTAAAATAGTTTTGCTCTCTTTTTACCTTTTTTTTCCATCTTTCTGCCCACTTAAAAGAGCATTTCTACTTGTATATTCTAATATGTTTAGTATGAATATAATATAAATCTAGTTTGACTGCACATTTAAAACATTTGATACAGAAATGTTTGTTAGTATAGATCAATTTAATAATATAAGCTTTCAAAGTTAAAGGAAATCTTGAAGAAACTAACTCAGCTTTAGCTGAGCCCATTTACAGTTTTCCCCTTTTAAATACTTTTAACTGAAAGGATAGAAAGACACTGAAGCCCAGAAGTCGATTACTGAAAAGTGATGGATGTGAAAGTAGCTGGGATGAAAATCCCTGAACCGCCTAATTACATCCCCAACAAAGACACGGAGGGTGAAGAATCGACGCGGCCTGAATGCTGAGCTGCAGCCAGACTCAAACACTACAGCTGCTGCTGCCTAATACACGTCAGCTCAAACAGGATCTTTGCTGCACGCTGACAGCGCAGCACGCAGAGTGACGTATCAACCTGTAAGGAGATAAGCTCTGACGCCCCATCGTGCTAACCTTAAGATAAGCCAACTAGAGGTTTAGTTATCTGCAAGTTTTATGAAAAACATTTGTTAAACAACTTTACTTTTAATTAATTTTAATTAAAGTACCTAAACTGAGTTCTCTTGTTCTCTATGACAGAATCAATTAAAACATTCATAGAAGAACTGCTTCAGAAATGAGGACTACACTATATGGCATGAATTCATAAATGTTCCCTGAACGCTTCCGATAAATAAAATAGGCTGAATTCAGAGTGTGACAACATAAAGACACAAACCAAATTTCGATGCTTTTCAAGCAGGACAGCTTTGCATTATCAGGCTGAGAGACTAGAGCCTCTGATCAATCAAAATAATCTGTCCATGATACAGAAGGTCATTGTTAAACATGTGGTAGAGACCAGAGATATTCTGATCTGATCTTATCAGAGTTCCTGATTAAACCAACTCCTGCTCCCCTAAGTTGCATTTTGTGATCATTGGCCACCCAGTTTATTATGGAGATCCAATGATGGTTTCTCTTCAATAAGCTGAAAGTGAAAGCTACAATGCACCCACCCTTTGTTCTGTGTGATCCTGTGTGATCAGACGGAGTGCAGCTGAAACGTTTTATTCAGCTTCTGAAGCAGGAAAACAACTATCTCCATAAGCTATATCAGTGCATGTATGTAACCAGAAACTTCTGTTGGGTAAAAATATCTTTCTGTGCCAAGAAAAGCCAAGTCTAGATACAGTCAAACTTTAACCACAGGTACAAAATATACAGAAAAAAAAACCCAGGCAGGATGCAGTCATAACACTAAAGTATTTTATTGGTGTCAGAATAAAGCGAATTATGTCTGAAGAGAGGAAAGGCTGCCAAACTACCAAACAAAAACACTAACATGCTGGCAATCGTGGATTAATGAAAAGAAGAGCAGCCAGACAATCAGTCTCAGCCAGGAAAGGAGATTAAAACGTTAAAGAGCTACAAATTGTGCAAAAACTAAACAGGTTAAAGGAATGAGTGTTGATCGGTCCTGTCACCTCGTCAGGAGGCTTACACTCTGGTTACACCTTTTGTCTCACACTCATCGGTCATGTTCAGCTCAGCTGAATCCTACCATCTATTATCTGATAAACCCATAAAACCAGCCGCCTCCATGCTGGCTCTTTGGTTTATTGGGAAACTTTGCAGACTAAGCGAAAGTGAAAGAAATTCCCCTTCTGTAGCACCTGCAAGTTCAAATGATCTGTGAGACAAAAACAAAATGGGGCTGAGGTCAACTCAGGTTACAAAGGAGGACCAGAAATCCTGCCTTCTGCAATAGAAAAAGAGAACTAAAGTTAGGATCTATGTTTTTATTTGATATTCAACTAAAATAGAAATGATGAGATAATTACTGAGAATACAAGAGAAAACAATTTTATTTCCTGATTTTATTTAGGACCAGTGTGGTCAGACTTTTAGAGGAGTTTCCTAAACAGGGAAGCAGAGTCAGGCAAACATTTCCATACAGGCAAATGGATCAGACTGAGATCAAGTCACCAGGAGCGAAGGGTGCTTATCATTTAGACAATGAGGGACACATGATGTAAACAAACCAGAAACATGTGTTACTGCAGAATGAACAGTGAAGGAAAAGGGGTCAGCGGTCTATTGCTTTGTAAAGGCTGAAATGTTTGGGAATTCCTGTGATACTGCAGCAGATTTTAGCTTAATCATCCCTTCAAACTGGAGAGACATCAACTGGGCAGAAATGGAGGCCAGTTTTAGCTATGCTCAGATAAACAGTCATTTTAATGGCGACATATCGAAGCACAGCATCACAGGAGTTATTTAACGGGCCATTTACTGTGATCAGAAACCTTCTGGTAAAGACAACAGGCGGCGTTTTTTCTTCTAAATTAAGTAAGCAAAGTTATTTCAAGTAATGGAAAAAATATATATATATATATATATTAAAGCCCACACTTTCTACAGACAGGAGGAATAATAGGAGATAAGTTAGCCTAGCTGTGGATAGTGTCTCTGCTGTTACAAAAGCAGGGGGGTGACTATAGTACGTAATGGCACAGGAGAAAAAAAGCAGCAAAAAACTGAAAAGTCTTTATAAAAACTAAAGCATTTTTATAAGGGCTGAAATGATGACGATTAACCATTATTAATCAATTATTGATCATTATATATACATATAAAGTCATTGTTTTGAAAAACATGCCTTTTTTGCTAAACGAATAACAGCATATGGCAGTAAATGAGACAAAGCATCAAATATAAACTCTTTATATGAATATATTTATGCATACTTCTTACATCTGTTGTAATTTGCAAATTAATTTAAAATGAACAACTATGTTTTTTTTTAAATCATTTCATTTTCATTTACATTTACTGCAGGATAAAAATGTTTTAGAAGGTAAAGTGGAGGGAAGGTTTTCACATAGTTAAAAGAGGTGTAAAATGAACAACATCTGTTGAGTAAAACTACTTTAGATGGAGCTGAAAAGGAGACTATCTGAGGTCAATGTCTGCATAAAGATTTTAACTCAGTTTATTCATTTATTTGGTTACTTTTGTGTTTTGCAAGTAATAATCGTTCCTAACAAACTCTGATGTTTTCTTCTCATGTCGCATAACATGATGATCAACTATTTCTACCTTAAAATTAGTTTGTTGAAGTTTAATTGTATTTTCTTCTAATAAGTTTTCTGCTAGTAAACCTATAAAGTCTTCATACTTTTTCTAAAGCTTTAGAGTGTTTTCCCATTTTAAAGATTCGGACTGAGTCAGACGAATATTTTCCCCTGTATGTATCAGACTAAATGGGAAAAAAACAAAGGTATCTTTATAAACTGACCATTTGGTTTGGAGTTTAAACAAAAACAAAGGAAAGAACAATGTTTGGGCTGGTTTTTATATAATGGAACAATCCCAACTGTGTTGGTAGCACCTTTTGTCGATAGTCACGGGACCTCTTTGTCACCGAAGCAGACATGAATAAACAGAATTATTTAGAGTCTGGGGACAGAGAATAAAAGGTAAAAATATTTATTTATTAAGCTTTAGCTGCAACCACAGGACACTATAAAGATTGCCATTCAGCCCTCTAAGTCAGTTCTTAGCAATGATAAAATATACAAACTTCATCAGGCAACTGCAGAAGTTCACAGCAAAGAAGGAAAGCAGAAACAGCTCCTGTTAAATGGTTTTCAAAACTTTTCATATGTAACTTGTGTAGTCCTTAAACTTAAAAGTGCATTTTATGCTCAGCATTAGTCATATTATCTATTAACTGTTAAAAAGTAGAAACTATTATCGTTTTACAAACATAAATGTGTTCATGGGGTTGATCAGATCTACATTTAAGCCAAGATCACTGTCCTAAAATTATTTTCTTACAAGTTTTCTTTCTAAACCTTTTTCTGAACAGCTTCAATTCTAAGAACTCTACAGAGAGCAATCAGGCACAAAATTATTAGAATAAAAAACGAAAAAAATAATCTGTCAGTGAATATCACAACTCAGTCATTCAAAAAAAGTATCTTTTCATATCTTTTTAAAAATTAAATTTTTTTTTTTTTTTTTTAAGAACCAAAAGATGCGTTTAGCTCATATTTTTAATTCTTTCAAAAGATGTACCGGTAATAGTATTTAATTTACTTAGTTCTTTGTAAAATTAATCTGATTTTAAAAGAATTTGGATCAATCAGATAAAAAGAGGTTAAACATTGCAAATCCAATCTTTTTTTTCTGTTCTCCAGTACAATCCACACAAAGTAGACCACCTGCTGGGTTTGCACGCACTCTATTCCCAAATGGGAAACATTAAGCTCTGATTAACAAGATAAGGGTAAGAGAATGAAACTGCACCAGTCTACAGGCCTCAAGAAAGTCTGCAGCAATAAAACAAAAACTTGGACAGAAAAGCCTTCATGAAGAACAGAACGTTCTCCAATGTGCACAAATCTTTATTCGTAATCTTATGAACATGCATTTGTTTTAGCTGTTCATCAGACTTACGATCTGCACAGCTTACTGTGTTCTCTCTCAACTTGCACGCATAGCTTAAACTTCCTCTGCCTGCATTAGAAGAAAAAACAAAATTTGGTTTTACAGCAGGGTGGGGAAATAGCTGAGCACAGACACTTCTGATAAGCTTTACCACAAGAGCATCGAAACAAATCAGCAGCCAAGATGTTTAACCGCACTCTGCTCAGAGAGTCTGAATTATTCAACCAGTGAGTCTGTAGGGTTACATCACTCAGCTCTCAAAGCTGTTATAAAATGTAAACATCTGAACTAGTGAACACCATGAGAAAAACAGTCATAACCAAAGATCCGGGCTCAGATTGAACACATAAGTGACCTTCACTGACTTCAGCCCACTTTTGAGCTCAGGAAAACCCCTAAAGAAATTCACCCAGAACTCCTTTAGTTTTACGACTGATACTGAAACGAAAGGCTTACTTCTTTATCATCGGCTTTAGAGTAAACCATTCCCTTCAATAAAACCAGCATGTCAGACAAACAGCCCAGATGATGAACTGTCAACCAAACACAGCTGAGATGCTCAGGGAGTTAATAAAAGGCGGGGAATTCCTCAGCTTGTCCACTTTCTTTTACATCCCCTTATTACAGAAAAGAAGAAACCAACAGAGACATTTCAGCATTATGCTTGGTGAAGTCAAACACTAAATATACAAATTATTTATTGAGATTATTTAAGTCAGCAAAATAAAACCCTTCCATATTTGACCTAAAGACAACAATACCAGCATCTGCTTTGTTTTGAGTTTAGTTAAATATTAAAAAAAGGTTAAAAAACAGACCAGCTAATGAACAACTGAAGGCTATTTTGTAATCCTTTCTGTTCCAAACTTATATCGGCCACAGAAAAAAACAAAAAGTGCATTTGTTGTTAGATATAAAAGAACTGGTAGTACAAAAAAACATCTTTATATTGTGAAAGTTGTATTTATACAGCTGCAATGTAATATCATCTGTTTGATCATGGGGTTTTCTGTAAATAGGGCACAACCAATTAAACTGAGATCCTTCTGCTGAATCCAACCAAATCCTCATTAAAACTCTGTTATTAGTGTCTAGTGTTTAACAGGGAGTGAGCACCTTAAAGGAATAAGTGGGTAGC
>JAGKQL010000049.1:6009480-6097977 GCA_018398635.1 Cyprinodon brontotheroides | reverse complement strand
ATTATAAACAGGGAGAAAATGCAAAATGGAGCATTGCTTTGAGGATGCAAAGAATTTTAAACTTTTTGATATCTGAATCAAAATGCATCACCACGAGGAATTTTTTAAATCAAGGTTTATATATGAGTTTCATTTTGGCTTTGCAGGCCATCTACACTGGAACTAAAATAATTTTCAGCAGCAAGACACACAGACACCAATGTGTGGATGTGCCATACATTGTTGAACAAAAAACAAACAAACATTTAGAACAAAGGAAGGAGGAGCAGACAGGATTAATCACACTGCTTCAGGTAACATAGAAACCATCGATCAGGCCTGAAATCTGGGTTTAGGGAGGGACTCGGATCTGAACCACAGACTAACAAAGTCAGCCTTTTATCACCTTAAGAACATTTTCAAGATTACAGAACTAATGTCCGAGCAGGATTGGATTATTTGAATTGATTACTGCAATGGTATCTTCAGGTCTGCCTTTTAAAGTTGATCAAAGAGCTGCAGCTGAGTGAGTCTTGCTAGGAGCATCCTCACTAAAGCTAATAAATTAGAGCATATCACCCTATAGTGCTAAAGTCCTTACATTCCCCCTGTTTATTAGAGATGTCAGAATACTTAGAAAGCTGTATAAAGCACTAAATAGCTTAGCACTGTATTGTATTATGTTAAGTCAGTGTATCAACTGCACAGATATCTCAGGTATTTTGGTTTAAATCTGCTCTGCAGCCAGAAACAGATCCTAACATAGAGATTTGCTCGGCTGGGTTAAACTCCAGCTGGACTAGAAACTAGAATAAAACAGAGATTAACTGTCATAAAAGGGTAAAAATACTAGAACCATAATTTCTTAGACAGTCAAAAAATAATATTTGTTTGGAATTTGATTTTCATATTTAAAATATTGATTTAAAACATCATTCACGTGTGTTTATATTTCAACCTGTCTATTATTTCCCTTAATATGTCACCTTTTGTTGTCACATGTTTCAATCATATAAAGCCAGGTATTTTATTTTTTAATTCTTTAGATAAAATGGGCTAATCATCCAGGCTTTGCCTTATTTGCGGAAAAGATTTGCATAATGCATTTAAGAGCTGATATATTAAAGCTTCGATATTTCTATTCAAATAAATTTCAAAATTGAATTCTCGTTTAA
Organism: Cyprinodon brontotheroides; assembly: GCA_018398635.1. NCBI lineage: Eukaryota > Metazoa > Chordata > Actinopteri > Cyprinodontiformes > Cyprinodontidae > Cyprinodon > Cyprinodon brontotheroides. The sequence continues at coordinate 6,096,823 of JAGKQL010000049.1, read as the reverse complement.
AACTGAAATGGGCGCTAACTTTAATGGATATATTTCATGGCCTCCTTTGATAAAAAAAAAAAAAAACATCCGTTTTTTTTTTTCAAAGTGTTGCCGTTTGTTTTATTTTATTTCTATTTACATATTCCGGAAATCGTGTCTTTTCAAAATTGCAGCTTCATAATGATCTGAAGCCGACTATAAACAAAAGTGCAGAGTTCTTGTTGGTTCCGGCGCTCTGCAGCGCATGCGAGGCAGATCTCTGTGTAAGTTATCGGCAGTGTAAACTGTTGGAAATAATCTGGAGATGAAAACGGTGGGGGAGAGGGGTTGGCAGGCGGCCATTGCGCTTTTAAGTTTTACCGATATAAAGTTTGCCTTTACTCTCGGCCACAAATGATCCCTGATACTCATCCCCACCCACTCCAACCAGCTGCTTCCTCCCTTTGCTTAAAATGGTTGCCTGCTGGTTCTTAAACTAATCCTTATTTAACATCTCAATCTCAGCAATAGAGGATCAATGCAAGATTTACTAAGTGAAAACTTTAAAATGCTGCTGTTTATTTATTAATGTAACTACATGTCCAGCAAAGTAATCTACTTATGCCTAATTAACTTGTCTTAATTTTTGCTCATTGGAGGCTTCTTCCCATGGGTAACGACACAACAATAGACCAGTGAGCAACATTATCTGGGTGGGCACATGAAGTACAACATCACCCCATCCCCCCACCGCTCTGGATTACCCATAATTCCAAGTCGTAGTGTAAAAAATAAAATACTCAAATATATTGTTATTTTAAGATCTTTATTGTGGTTTGACACAAATTATATGAGAGTATTGTTTACCAACCGTCTAATGAACTATACACAGTCATTAACATAGTAATTAAAAGTACCGCTGTCTGCTTTGCTATTGGTGTTGTGTTTAAACGGCTCAGCATCATGTTGAAATCTGGCATGTCTTGGGGTATAAATAAGGTCTGGTCAGTCATTTTGATGTCAGGTGGGTTTTTAAGAGGAATTTTTCGCACCATTACGGTCCTAATCAACAATTGCGTAGGTGGCTTACCAGGTGTCAGTAATGGGGCCCTTAAGAGGTAGTGGGCCCCTAAGCAAATACAATCTCTGTATACCAATAGTTACCCCATTGGCTTCTGCAATTAATGTGCTACAAAAATAAATAATCTATTATCAGCGACAAGAACTGGGGTTGGTTTACTCTTCCTTTGAAAATGCTTTCTGTATTTAGACAAAAAAAAATTTAACTCAATAAGAGGAAAGCTTTGGGGAAATGGGCGGCCTAGTGGTTAGGGTATAGGGCTTGGAATCCTATTCCCACTCCCACAGACTGCCACTCTGGGTCTCTGAGCAAAGATCCTTAACCCCGATTGCTCCATGGTCACCCCGAGATGGCAGCCCACTGCTGCCCAAAGGGATGGGTTAAAAGCTGAGGTAAATTTTTCCAATGTGAGAACAATAAAGTTCAGTTATTAATCAAATTCTTCTTTATAGATAAAAGTCACTGGGTTGATCTGGTCTTATTACGGTAACAGTAGATTTTAAAAGCCATGAATGTTTTTTGGTGTACCAAACATTTTACGCAAATTAAAAGTCATCAAAGTCTGTATTTGGATCGACCAAATGGGCCAAAATTGAATTTTTCTTCTTGAATTACAGTCGAGGGCTGAGTAAAGTCAGTCCATGAGCCACTGTTATCCCCAGAAATGCACTTTGGACATAACCTGGCAGTAGCCAGATTGAGAACTGAGTTGACTTCTACGTTTTCTACGTTGTTGTGAGACTGAAAGCTCAGATCTCACGGCAGTCCAGCTTTGGACGTTAATTTCTAAACAATTTTATGATGCAATAAACATCCTTTATGAAATCTGTTTTAAATTCATTTGAATTTAACTCTGTTTGAGTTGTCCCTGCACCTTTTTCTTTGCTTTTTTGAATGCTTACTTAACAAGCAGCAGTGTGAAATGTAAAAATCTGCCTTTTTAATTTTCTTTTTAATCAGGAGGGAAATCTTCCATTCCCTGAAGGAAAGCTCAGTATGTCAGCAGAACTGTTCAGATTTGCTCACAGTCTAGGTCTGATATACTGTATTACGACTGAGCAACTAAAATAGTTGATTCAACAGAAAGGGTCATCAGATTCCTCTTGTAGGAGCTGCTATAATTGTTCATAGTTTGTGAATAGTAAGAAAGTCTCAATCAAAGGTAGGGTGTCAAGTATTGAAGAACAGAGCAGCTAAGAAATAGGTTTTTGAAGTTTAACTTCATTTTTGTTGGTGACAGTTCATATAGTTTTTGAATATTTTACTGATTGATCAGAACTTCTTGCAGCTCATGTAGAGCTTTTAAATTTCAACAAACTGACTGATCAAGAGTAACAGAAGTGTTTGGAGTAATCCTCTTGTGTTGCAAATAAAGTTTCAGCCAGCTTCACTTTGTATTTGCATGATCTCAGATGTGGGAGCAGCTACTGGGAATTTTACAGCATGTGAGAACAAATTTCTGGGTCATGAAGAGGATCGGGGGCAGGGAGGGATTTACCATTAGGCAATACAAGGCAGGCCATAAAACTCTGTTTACAAGTATGGTTAATACAACTGTTCCTTATTTGTGCACATTAATTATGTTTTTGATCAAAATCGTTTCGCTAAAACGCCATCAGAATCCTTATAATATTAAAGGGCTGGTTATACTCCCACAGCAGTGTGTTGCTGGTATGTCGCAGATATTTTTGATTTATGCCCAATATTGAAGCGTGGTCTGCGCTATGCTATTCCACGCCACAACGCAAGACGAACAAACACCAACTAGCTGTGGCTCTAGATACTACAGAGGCTTTGAAGAAGTTGGGGCAAGTTTGTCTGACAACGAAGGGACATGAGGGCGAAAGAGAGCAGGGATCCAGGCGGACAAAGGGTCCCAGCGTTCCATTTTAATGATCCATTTTCCAAAATGGCAGTCATACAAACAAAACAAGCCGGTAAGTTACCAAACAGGAAATAGACAGCAGCAAACCATTTAAAAACAAATGGTGCAAAGAGCAGTGTTGCCAACTTAGGTCTTTTGTCGCTATATTTAGTGACTTTTCAGACCCCTCTGGCACTTTTATTTCAAAAGAGCACCTAGTGCCAAACCTAGCGAGTTTTTTCTGCTACTGGAGACTTTGACGACAACATATAGAAGCACTGAACTCTGCTCTTCAGAGCAAGCAGATTGCTAACCCCGCCTCCTGCTCTCCTCTATCTTGTCTGCTGTCATGATTCATGCAACTATTATTTCATCCAAATGAAAAATGGAGAACAGATAAACAGATCATGGCTTGTCTACAATAAAATGTGTTATTTACTTTTGCCTTCGCCTTTTTGGTTATATAGAAAAGAGCAATAGGCTAAGGCCATATCTGTCTTTGCCTAGGGCCCCAAATTTCCTAAATCCGCCCCTGAACAGGGGGGAGAAATGCAGCTACTGAGGCTTTAAGATATCCAAGATGAATAGCATGTTCCGGGACTGTCTTCCCCTGAGAACTTCCCTGCTAAGGCATGGAACCACCAGTACAGAGCTTGCTCACCAGTGGCACAAGGAGGGTGTGAGCACAGCTCAATATAAAGGTTTTCAAATTGCAGGACAAGACGGGCATCAAAGAAGCCTCACAGTCTGAAATTCTTTGGTAAATACTAGTATAAACAGCAGGAGGATTTGTGACAACGTATGTTCTTCTAATGTGTCCTTCTGTTTGTATGGGATATAAGCAGATTCATTCCTTAGAATAGATAAATATGAATCCTAAGGCGGTATGTTTTCCCACATTTCTGAATATAAACACTTCTATGAAGAAAAACACTCAACAAAAATATAAACGCAAGACTTTTGGTTTTGCTCCCTTTATTATGAGATAACCTCAAAGATCTTTAACTTTTCCCACATACACAATATAATCATTTCCCTCAAATATTGTTCACAAACCAGTGTAAATCTGTGTTAGTAAACTCTTCTCCTTTGCTGAGATAATCCATCCCACCTCACAGGTGTGCCATATCAAGATGCTCATAAGACACCATGATTAGTGCACAGGTGTGCCTTAGACTGCCCACAAGGAAAGGCCACTCTAGGAAGGGTTGCGTCCCAAACATGCACAACGGGTGACATGTCCGGTGAGTATGCCGGCCATGGAATGGGACGTTTACAGTAGGGATGGGCAAGTGAAGCCTCATGAAGCAATGAAGCTTTCTAACGCAAAGTGTTGAAAAAAGTTCATTACCGATGCTTCATTCATCACTCACTAGTGACGTCTGCTGGTGAAACTGTAACAGCCTTGTTACTCAGTTGGATCATAACTCCAAATATTAGGAAATGCAATATTGTCACAAAGTTTTCATCAAACTCACGTTTAGTAAGAGGAGAATCCTATTTGTCATGTTTTAATGATTAAAATGATTTGTAGCCAATCTAATCCTTGACCATCAGTGGTGGTGTTAGGTTTTCTTTTATGTCATGGACTTATTAGACAATGAAGATATGTGTTACTTTAATGTATTGAGAACTGAGTGACTGTTGCTGCAGACTCGCTATACTTTGAGCTTAAAACTTGCTTCCTTAAAGACAGAATTTGTTTAAAATCATCTCTTCCTAGGAGTTCTAGTTCTGATTCTTAATATTAACTTACACATAGAGTTTGCCTCTTCTAATGGCTTTTAGTCTGGTTTTGATGTGTGATTCTGATGCATCTCCTGATTAAACAAAAGAGAATATAGAAATTTCTGGATTTTAGGTTTAATTGTTTTTGTGATCTGTCATCTCATAATACTCCCACATATGAGAGGTTTTTCTCTTTTTTGACGGCTCCATTTAAACCACTGTTGATGAAAACTGTTCTGCTGATACCAAAACACCTACTACAACCCACGAAGCAACAGGATTCATCGCGCTTTTATTTTGAAAACCGACACGCAAAATGAAGCAGTCACGTGATCAATGCAATGGAGGCCTCGTTTGTTGCCAGTCATGTGGTTTTCAACAAGACAACACAGGCCTCGAAGCGGGGCTTCATTGACACGCCCCCTTATTACTCGGTACAAGCCTCGAAGCCTGGCTTCAGATAGCCCATCACTAGTTTACCGCTTCCAAGAAGCTGTAAACCTCTGTATCCTGCCGTAACATGAGGTGATGTTCTTTGATGTATGGCACAACAATGGGCCTCGGGATCTCCTCTCAGTATTTCTTGTCATTCAAAATTCAGTCAACAAAATGCAGCTGTGTTCTTCGTCCATAAAAGATGCCTGTCCATACCATAAAGCCACCGCCACCATGAGCCACTCGATCCACAACACTGTCATCAGAAAACCGCTCACCCACAACTTTCCTGAATAGTGTAAACTGGGATACATCCGTAAAGAGAGCACCTCACCAACATGCCAGATGCCTGCAAATATGAGCAGTTTCCCATTCAAGTGAGTTACAACGATGAACTGGAGTCAGTTGGAGACCCTGTTGAAGAAGACAAGCATACAGATGAGCAACATTTTGTGCAGAAGTTCTTTGGTTTTGTAGATGGATTATATCAACAGCTGTTGGTCTCAGATCATCTTGGAGGTGAACATGCTGACTTAGACACTCAGACAACTTTTCTTGTCATTTTTTTTCACTTCGAGTTCTTGGTATAGTTTATGTAAAAGTCTTGCAAGATTTGTTTGTTAATTATTTGTTCCCCAGTTTTTATATCAGATATGATTTGAAATGGTGAAGTATTAAAAGTACAATATTTGTGTCTTTGGCCAAACTTTTAATCCTGGATGCTTTGTTTAACAGAAAACAGCATTTGCCAGGAGCTTACAGATGGTCCCTGGGATGACGAACAGTTTTCTGTAATGTCTACTATCACCTGTAGGGGGCGACGATTGAACAACGCAAAGGATGAGAGTTTAGACGTCACATCCTGTCGTCGCAAAGAGGGAAGCAAACATGGCGGCACTAGCAGAAAAATCAACGAAGGAGCGTCTGCTGTCTGTGTTGGATGACTTAGAGGTTTTATCTCGGTAAAGGTTTATTGCTTATTGTTGCGAAGTTGTTTTATGCTTTTCTTTCTTCATTTCCAACCCATTTAAAGTGGCGTAAACAGTTTACGAGTTGTTTGCAGGTTAGGTCAGAACCAGCTATGTCCGGTTGTAAAGTGCACAAAGTTCAAATATAATTGAATTAACCGAATAATAACTGCTCTTGGAACCACTTTAGTCTACTTTAGAGTATTTTATCCATAGCTTCGTAGTTGCGATGAACAAGCAGCAGCAGCAGGTTTATGCAGAGCTGTACTTGCTCTTGCCTGAAGCTATTATTCAGCTATTATCAACTGTTTTTGTGTTTTTATTTCAGGGAGCTGATAGAGATGTTGGCTCTGTCCAGAGGTCAGAAACTCCCCCAACCAGGAGAAGACACTCAGGTACCAAAAAACTCACTCACCTGCAGAGGTCTGATTATATGGACTGAACACTCCATGCAGCTTTGTTCACTCATTGGTTGTAAATGTAAATCCCTTTATTGTCCCAGAATGGGGAAATTCACTCTCTGCATTTTACCCATCCACTTGGAGAGCAGTGGGCTGCCAGTGTGTGGCACCAGAGGAACAGTGTGGGGTTAATGGTTTTGCTCAGCAACCCATAGGGTGGAGGACAAATTCTCTTCTCCTTATTTTTGATTATGTTCATGGTGGGTTGAGCCAAACATACTGAAAATGTGCAGGGTCATCTTTGAGCACACCATTTCACTTTTCTTTCACCAGTTCAACGCGGTTCTTCCAGCAGTCCACACTTTCCCTCTTCTCTTTTTCTCATCTTCTCCTTCTTCCCCATCGCCCAGCTTTGCCTGCTGTATCTAAAAGTAGCTAGCAGCAGCAACAAGCCTGACACAGCTCATTGGCTAATTTTTGTCACTTGCAGCCTGATGCCGGACGCTCCGGACGGTTTTACCATATTAACAGGAGAAGCGGTGCAAATAAAGTTAGACACTGTCGTCAGACAACATGCGGTTATTTATAAATGTTTTTAAATCAGGTTGGGTCCGGATTAGCCAGCAGGTGGGTCCGGATCCACTAATCCGTGACCTCTGTACTAGGCCAACACTCATGATAAGCCATGTATATGTGTATCTTTGTTTGTTTGCAAACTTTCAATAAAAAAAACAAAAACACCTTAGTTTTATAGGTCATAGTAGGGTGGAAAAAATGTATCAAATTAATCAATTATTGAAATTATTTTATTTATTTTTATTATTTTAGTAAACATGCCTTTAGCTTACAGAGCAATGCTTAGAGCAGTAATTATTTCAAAATTGTAAGAAAATATGTAAATATTTTACATTTGAAATTAAAAAAAAAGTTTTTGTTCATCAATACGTTCATTCAAGAACTCCTCAAGTGGAAACATTTGTTTCAACTGGTTTAATTTAGTAAAGAATCTTCTTTAAGAAGCTTAATTAATAATCAATTAATGTAAAAACAAAATTATAAGACAGATTAATAGATTCACAAAATAATCATTAGTTGCCGACCTTGTCATTAGTGAGCTCCTGACGACTGTATGCAGTAAATTGCTCATGTTGTTTTTATTGTTGTGCCCTGAAGAAAGCTTTTACCGGAGCCATTGAAAGATCCACTGATCGCTGCTTTTAACACTTGATGCTCCTCTCTGGTGGAGAGATCAGTTTAATTGAGGATCTTGGAAAACTTGCAGTTTCTAATAGGGTGGCTATCATTTAAGGTTTTGATGTTAGATCTTTTTTCAAAAGGCGTCATTAACTGAAATGTTTTCACTGTAACCATATTCAATAGTAGGTGGTTTGTTTCTAATAGAAGCTTTTCTTAAAGCTTCTGTAATGATGTCTATCGAGGTTTAGACATCATAACAGCTTTAAATGGGAATTTCGTTTTTTTTTTTACATTGGGCTCTTGATTTTACGTTATTACATCATGCCTCTACTCACCCATATGAATTTTGTGTCATTTGGCGCTGTTCTGAAGATATTCCGTTAGGTTATATCCAAGTAACGTCTTCCTATGGGCAACGACTTGAAGCCACAAACTAAACTGTTCATAATTTATCATTTATGGTACGTCAGCATTCATAACATGTAGGCGAATCACTGTCCCCCAGACATCTGCGTTTATATTTTTTATATTTATATGTTTAAAACAAAGTGGCACATGTTTCTATTCATTCAGCTAGCTAATCTGAATTGTTCCATTCCATTTCGAGAGCGAGATCATCTGTGGTAGTAGCACTAGACATCTTCCTGGCCGTTGAGTAAAACTAGCAGCAGTTCAGCAGACAGAATAAATGAATGGTACCGGCGTGCGCGGATGACGTCATGCACACTCCGCTTTGTTTTAAAAAAAATAGAAATATAAAAAATATAACCACGGATCTCTGGGGGACAGTGACTCGCCTACATGTTATAAATGCTGGTGTACCATAAAGAATAAATTATGAACAGTTTAGTTTGTGCCTTCGTCGTGCCTATAAAGTTGTTACGGATATAACCTGGACGGAATATCTTCAGAACAGCTCCAAATGACACAAGACTCATATGGGTGAGTAGGCACATGATGTAATAACGTATAAAATCAATAACCACATATAAAAAAAAAACTGCGTTCCCTTTAAATATCGTTGCTGTATTTAGTTTTTGAACTTTTGAACAGAATGTCAGCCATTTTTCCCATATGTCCCTCTATTGTTGCTGATTTGGTTTCACTTTAAAAAAAAAATATATATATATATATATTTTAAGCTCAAATTAGTGTCTGGTTTTAGAGAAGTTGTCCTCCACCCTGTTAGCATTTCCTCTGTAGACATTTAAAGAGGGTTTTATCCTTCCTCAGATCTTAGAGATGCTTGTGCAGAGGGACAAGGAGTTCCAGGAGCTGATGGAGGTGGCCCAGCAGCAGGGGAAGGTTCACCAGGAGATGCAGCTATTGGAGAAGGAGGTGGAGAAGAGAGACAGCGACATCCAGCAGCTGCAGAAGCAGCTGAAGGAAGCTGAACACATACTGGTATGGAGCAGATTTGTTGTTTCTGCTGACCATGTCTACTGATCCTTGATGCACCAAAGCTCTTATGCAACGTTCAGACCGGACGCTGTAGAAGCAGTTAGTTTATACGCAAAATCAACGGTTGACGCGTATCAAGGCGCAGCAAAAGGTTCTGCAGCGTCTTTTGAGCAGCGCATCTGAGCAGCTGAAGCAGCCCATCATGAGCTTCTGAGCATCTGACGCGCTTCACAAGCAGCAGCTGCTGGAGTTGGAGAAATTGAACTTTTGCTGCTCGACTCGCAACATCAACCAATCAGAAAAGCTAATCTGAGGCTGGCAGGGAGACAGACTGCTGATGAAGATACTAGGATCACTCCTCTGAAACAGTTTAACGCCTAAATTAACTTAAAATGTCGAAACCTGCTGGCAAAACATGTTCGCTTTCATTATTCTGGTGCCTGCAGTTTGGATTACATACGTGAAAAACACCTTCCAGCCGCCTTAAACAGTAGCGTAAAACTGTGAAGAGGCGACTGGGCCAGGGGTTGCTGTTGAACGGGATTCCCAGTGGCAGCGCACCATCGGTGTGTGGGGATCTGAGCAGCACTGACAGTTAAATAATATTGGAAGGCAGGATCGTAATGTTGAACTGACTGGACAGATTAAGTTTTAAGAATGACTTTCTCTCTTAAAAACATATAACTATGTTTTACCCACTTATAACAGCAAAGATAGCAAAGCCACTCTGCCATTGAACACAGGAGCAGCAGAAACATCAGACGCTTCTGGACACACTACTGGAAATCTGTCCTTAATGTGACCAAGCATCAAAAATGAAGCAGCAGAAGCACTTGCTTTGAAAACGTAGCATTATTAATTCAAATAAGCCAAGCGACTCTCTCGATTTCATCCGCCATTGTTTAGAAAGGATAGGTTAGCTCCGCCCACCATGCATCTGACCCACTTTTTCCAACACGCAGCCTAGAGCATCAAAGATGCTTCAGCCGTGCGTCAGAACTAAACATGTACAAGCATTAAAAATGAAGCAGCACGCGCGTTTTTGCTCCTTCTGCTGATGAGGTCTGAAGGTAGCATTAGAACATTTGTAGATCCAAATCATGCTTCTCCTGCAGTTGTACAGCTAGACGTTATCAAGACTATGATGCAGCTGAATTTCCTAGCTTTAATAATCATTACCCATGTGGACTTGTTACTAAGGAATAAAAACTGATCACATCCACAGATGTTTTTAGCTTTCGATGTTCAGTTTAAGAACATCACTTTAAGATTATTATAGTTGTCTGATTGTGTCCCTCATGATTTCTGCTATGTTAATGGAAACTGGTTCTCTTGTCTTTTTTCTCCAAGGCCACAGCTGTTTACCAGGCAAAGGAGAAGCTGAAATCTATTGAAAAGGCCAGAAAAGGTGAACTGCAGCATTTAGCTTGACCTTGATTTTCTGTTTGCTTATGAATGAACACCAAATGTATCTTTGTTCTCTGCAGGAAGCATATCTTCAGAAGAAATCATCAAGTATGCTCACAGAATCAGTGCCAGTAATGCTGTGTGCGCCCCGCTCAACTGGGTGCCAGGTGAGTCCCTTCAGTGTCTGCTATGATATTTAGTCTGCTTCTCTAGATGATAACAGGAATGTTGCTCTCAGGTGATCCCCGCCGACCTTATCCCACTGACCTGGAAATGCGCAGCGGGATGCTGGGACACATGGCCAACCTGCCAACCAATGGGATGAATGGACATCTGCCCGGTGACGCTCTGGCTGCTGGAAGGTTACCAGGTCAGTTTAAGATGGAAGAACCCAGAGGTTCTCCTTAAACAGGAGGAACTTGGTGATTCCTCTATTAGAATCAGAGAAGAAAAGTTAAATATTAACAAATTACTATTCAGTGTTTTGATTTCTTCCTTTTCCTGACTGATGGACGGAAGCTCAATCCAGTATACATATATTATCCAGTAACACTGGATACTATAGGCTCATAATCTTCTGAACATGGTGTGGTTGTTTTTGTAGTGTCTGGAGCTTTGACCATGTTATTGGCATTAGACCTAAGCCTGGCATGTAATTATTGCTGTGCAAATCAATTACACAGTTCAAAACTTCACGGCTTGCGATGTTTATCCTTACTGTACGAACCGACGCTCTGATCCGATCTGGCTACTAAAACTTCAACTCAAACAAGACACTTCAGGGTTTTGAACCATTCTGACATGCAGTGAAATAAATAAATGTAGCTAGTCACTGAGGAAGAAACGCTGCCTCTGGTTTACTTCTGTTTTTGTTTCGTGCATGCGTAATGTGAAAATTTTTGTCACCAAAATATCAAGTTTGATTTTCTTGTGACCCACAATTTCTGATCGAGAGCTTGTCGTGAGGAGCCAATTTCCTCTAGTTAACCACTTGTATAATGCACGACAGACGGTTCGGCCAAGAGTCGCTTCGATCTCCAAACTTGTCACACAACTGGAAAATCATCCCAAGAACAGTAAAAGGTTTACAGCATATGCTGGGCTTTATAAGTATTTCTGATTTTTTTTTAATTCTTTCTCTTTTATTGTGGGAATAACAAGGAGACAATTAGGAATATATTTTTTTATATTTTTCCAGACTAATTTTCTACAGTAGATTTTACAGCAACACTAGAGAGGAGAATCAAATGAGCCCTTAGTTCATAACGGACACATTATCCTATTAAAAGTGGTCTTATTTTGGTCCCCAGATGTTCTGACGCCTCACTACCCCTGGCAGTCCTCAGATGTCTCTGTAGGGATGCTCCCTCCTCACCATGGAAACGACTTCGGCCTCGAGCCCCCAGGTCACAACAAGGAGAACGAGGATGATGTGGAAGCAATGTCCACAGACTCGTCCAGCAGCAGCAGTGACTCAGACTGAAAATCAGGCTTTCTGTTTGTGTGTGTGTGTGTGTGTGTGTGTTTGTTTTTTTTGTTAGGCAGCATTTGAACACCCTTTTTCTCATGAGGTTTATTTAAATCTGACCTAATATGAGAATCGTTCATATGGAGGTAAAGCTAGTTTCATAAATATGCTGTTAATAATTTGCAAAGCAAAAAGCTGTTTTGTTGAAACCCTTAATCCTCCTTGTTTACGTGGAACCGAGACGCAGGTTTTTAGGTCATGGGTTTGGTTTGCCCTTCATAAAACGCAGCACAAGCGACACAAACATCTTTTACTGCACATCTACACGCCTTATGTGTCTGAACAGGATGTGTCTGAGCAGGCAGGTTGCCTCTGCTGTGAAGTTATAACCAACCATTTATGCATCAATAACTACAATGGGTGAGGTCTGAGGCTGAATAAATTGTGAGAGGTACTTGACTAAAGACTTTAAAAGATGATTAGTGCTTATGTTTTCATTCTTTGTAATGAAATGTGATGGTTTTGTTTGTTTCCAAACATAAAAATCATCTCTGCTCTTGTTTCAGCTCAGATAATCTGACTGCATATTCATGCAAATTTACTAAATTTTATTCATATCCCTGATATTTTATATTATCATGCCACTTAAAGGCTAAGTTGTTTCCTCTATAGTGAAATCAATAGATTAAAGTAGGCACTGCCCTCTAGTGGTCAATGAGTACCTATCTCAGGTTCTCTTTATTTACATTCAAGAAAAGAAGTACATCTCTTAATTTATTAAGAAAATTACAACAGATTGTGCTCTGTTTTTGAATTTGCATAAAAAGGTAAAGTCTGGTTAAGAAGCTAACTAAAATATTGATTTCTAACTTGTAGAAATTTTTTTTTACAGCATAGCAAGTGACATTTTTTTTTAAGTCTCAAATGGATTCATTCTGACAGACTCCTCTTTCCTTTATGCTCTGGTGTGTTGAGGTTTGCAGACCTTCGTTTCTGCTCCTCACTCTTTGGGTTCAAATATTTGCATTCTGGAAAAGGTCTTTGAAATGTTGCATCTCAATGTGCTCAAAGCTGAGAATGAAGAGTTTGATGCTTGGATTTTCAAACTTGTCTTTATTTAGTAGTTTTCAATTTGGTTAGATTTGAATAACAGAAAATGTAATCATATTTATATCGTTCTGGTTTTTTAAAAAAAATGAAATTTAAAGTGATGTATACAAAGACTAAAACAATGGAAGGTAAAGTTGGATTTTTTTTTTGTTTTGTTTTACAGTTGTTTACCTTCACATGTTTGGTTAAATTTCTTTTTACTGAACATGATAATAGGTAATAGTAAATAAAAATATACTAATTGATCATATGAGATTAATTCTTTATTAGAAAGATGATCAAAATTGAAGATTTATTCCTAAATATCTAAATAAGACTTCTTAAGAAGGAATTAATTATCCTTGTACTAAAGGACTAAAATATTAAACAGGAGTTCAGCTTCTGAAACAAATACTTAATAGAGGAAGTTAGTTTCCACAAACTGAGCATTCGTCAGCCTAAACAGGGCAACTTATTCAGAAAGACACAAAGAAGTTACTTCATTTAACGCGTTTGATGGCTTTTGCATCGCCCCTTTGGAAGTGACACAAACTTTATTGCAGGAGCTTTTAAACTGATCAATAGCATTTTTGTTTTAGGAATGATGTTTCTGTAAAATCATCTCATGTTTACTTTGGCTGTGAAGTTGGTGCAGTTTCATTTGGATTCAATCAAACTGAGGATTGATGTTTTTGTGAACTTTGTTAGGAGGACCATCTTCCTTCATAGGCAGAAACCTAAAACCCTGTTAAACCCTGTGTTCCTCGGGTTTGTTACAGTAGAGTTAACCAGCCCTCTGGTTAAATTAAGCCAACATTCACCAGTCAGTTTGATCATTTTGTTAGTCTTTCATTTTCCAAAACAGCATCTGTTACTGTTTAAAATGTGTCTCTGCAGGCAACTCTGATCCTGAAGAAAACCAAACTCAAACTATGTATTTGCTCGTCTCCTGATTGTGTTTCGCTGAGTTTGTTGCATGACTGATTGTTGTCATGGTGTGTGTGTGTGTGTGTGTGGGTGATAACCTATGGCCATACAATGTGTAAATAACTTTGTCAATAGTTTCCTTGTAAATAAATCATTTTTGAATAAACTTTTCTGCATCTAGTTTTTATGTTTGCAATAGGGGTGTTCTGATACTTTTTCATTAATGATACGATGTAAGCGTGAATCATGCATAAGTTATAACTTAAGGTTTCTGGGTTATATGTTGGAAAAGGTTTGATCAAGAATTTTACTCAAAGAACAATACTAAACGACATGGATGAGAACTGAACTATGTATTATTAATCAGTGACCTCCTTTAGCTTTAAATTGATGCATTTTGTCCTTTTTAATTTTTTTTTTAGCTCAGGAAGAGCTACTATAAGCTTTATCAAAAAGAGAAGTTTTAAGCCTAGCCTTAAAGCAGACAGGGTGTCTGCCTCATGGACTAAAACTGGTACGTAGTTGGTTCCACAGGAGAGGAGCCTGATAACTAAAAGATCTGCCTCCCATTCTACTGTTAGAAATTCTAGGAACCACTAGTAAACCCAAGCGGATTGAGAGTGAAGTGCTCTGTTATGGACATAAGGAACAATCATATCTGATATAAGATGGAGCTTGGCCATTTAAGGCTTTAAATGTGAGAAGAAGTTTAAAGTTTTCTTCTCGCATAGATTAAAAATTCTATTCTGAATTTAACAAGAAGCTAGGATAAAAGAGATCTCTCGCTTTTTTATTTTCATTAGAACTGTGGCTGCAGCATTTGGGATCAGGTGAAGAAAATTTTTTTTTTCTTCATAGTGCGCTACAGGCTTTTAATGAGAATGCGGATTGGTAATGTCTTGCTGAAATAATCATGGACATTCCTGGGAAGAAAGTTTCTTAGATAAAATATATGTTGCTTCAAAATCTGTTTTTACCTTCCAGCATTAATGATCATGTTGGTTTGACGAAAGAAACCATCAGACTACTCACACTTTTCCACTGATGCTGGGTTTTTATTTTATACAGTTAAAAATGTGGATTGTCCTTTTTATTCCTTGTCCTTTGTATGGTAAAGTTTTAACTTATATGTAGCTGTAACTACAAGCTGTGTTACCTGACAGTGTTTTTTCTTCTGAAATGTTCCTGAGCCTTTGTGATAAGATATAGAATGATGTGAGTTTCTTCTGAGGTTTCCTTGCCTCACTGCTTGCATGGGTTCTTTTGTATCCTCTATTGATATTATAGACCAAAGGATGAGAGTCAACGAGTCAACAAGTCTTCTCCATGACGTGCATTCTTTCTGCCCAGCCACTGAATCAGGTGAGTCCCTTCTGTATGGTTCAGTCGCTGGGCCACGGAGATGACTTGTTGACCCAACATCTCCTACCTCTGCTAAGATTGTAGACGATGAAATCCTGAAATTCATTATTATTGCGTATAAAGGAATCTTAATTCCTTTATACGCAATAATAGTCATTTTAAACTAATGACTATTTGCTTACTCAGTTTTTTACCAAATTCACTCCTCCTTGCTTTTAAATGAGCCTGTCAGGGATGTTCCTTATTTACCCAAACATGAGACTTACCTGCTACCAATTAACACGTTCACTTTTGTTTTGGAAGCCACAAATTCAAGAGTGATATTTAAAAGAAAAAGGTTATTCATTTTAATATAATACAGATTTTGTCTTTGCAATTTATTTATTTGCAGAAGTTGGACAGGATTTATAAATTATTGTAATCGGTTTTAATTTCTTTGTTACAAGATAATCTAAATTTTATTGGAATTAGGGGTGAAGTAAATATAACACTTCATAATGCAGAAATTTGTATAGCCAGCTTTATCTAACTTTTGTCAATTTAACCTTGTATCCCAGTTAAAACTGAAAAAAGACATAAAGTTGGTAGTTTGATGTAAATTTGTCAATCTCAGTGCCCCCATCTTTAACTGAACATGTTAAATGCTAGAGGTTATCTGGCTGATTGGATGAAAGCAGAAGTGTGATACTAATACAGGCAGTTATACAGAAAAACTTAAATAGCTCAATGAATTGAATACTATACCAGCAAAAACCAGAACTGAAAAGTAAATTTTAAATATACACTCACCGGCCAATTTTATTAGGTACCCCATGCTAGTAACGGTTGGACCCCCTTTCCTCTTCAGAACTGCCTCAATTTTTCGTGGCATAGATTCAACAAGGTGCTGGAAGCATTCCTCAGGGAGTTTGGTCCATATTGACATGATGGCATCACACAGTTGCCGCGAGATTTGTCGGCTGCACATCCATGATGCGACCTCCCGCTTCCACCACATCCCAAAGATGCTCTATTGGATTGAGATCTGGTGACTGTGGAGGCCATTTGAGTACAGTGAACTCATTGTCATGTTCAAGAAACCAGTCTGAGATGATTCTAGCTTTATGACATGGCGTGCATTATCCTGCTGAAAGTAGCCATCAAGAAGTTGGGTACATTGTGGTCATAAGTAAACGGATGGACATGGTCAGCAACAATGCTCAGGGTAGGCTGTGGCGCCTGTAACGATGCTCAATTGGTACCAAGGGGCCCAAAGAGTGCCAAGAAAATATTCCCCACACCATGACACCACCACCACCAGCCTGAACCGCTGATACAAGGCAGGATGGATCCATGCTTTCATGTTGTAGACGCCAAATTCTGACCCTACCATCCGAATGTCGCAGCAGAAATCGAGACTCATCAGACCAGGCAACGCTTTTCCAATCTTCTATTGTCCAATTTCGATGAGCTTGTGCAAATTGTAGCCTCAGTTTCCTGTTCTTAGCTGAAAGCGAGTGGCACCCGGTGTGGTCTTCTGCTGCTGTAGCCCATCTGCCTCAAAGTTCTCCACGCACTGTGCTTCCTACAGAGATGCTCTTCTGCCCACCTTGGTTGTAACTGGTGGTTATTTGAGTCACTGCTGCCCTTCTATCAGTTCGAAGCAGTCTGGCCATTCTCCTCCTGACCTCTGGCATCAACTTAAGGCATTTCCGCCTACAGAACTGCCGCTCGCTCACTGGATGCTTTTTTTAGGACCATTCTCAAAACCCTAGAGATGGTTGTGTGTGCGGAAAAATCCCAGTAGATCAGCAGTTTCTGAAATACTCAGACCAGCCCCTTCTGGCACCAACAATCATGCCACGTTCAAAGTCACTCAAATCATCTTTCTTCCCATACTGATGCTCGGTTTCAACTGCAGGAGATTGTCTTGACCATGTCTACATGCCTTAATGCACTGAGTTGCCGCCATGTGATTGGCTGCTTAGAAATTAAGTGTTAACAAGCAGTTGGGGACAGGTGTACCTAATAAAGTGACCGGTGAGTGTACTTTTATATATCAAAGACAATATCATAATGTAGGTTAAAGGTGAAAGTATGGCTATATTTATAAGGCGCTGAAGACCTTGACCATGCTTCCTTTAAAGGCTCTACGTACAGGGAAGATTCCTTTTTATTTGTGTCCTAATTTTATTCGGGAAACCCTTATAATTCCTCAAAAACTTACTTTGGATCTCTTGAACCTCTTGAAATTTCCAAATTCCTAAACGTTGTTGAAGGACGGAAGAAATTGGAAATTATTTAAACCTATCATTGAAACGCTTAAAAATCTTGCATTTACTAGAGAAATGTCTGAAGATCCTTCTTAACAAACTCATTAATTAGTAAATAACTCAGCATTTTCTTAACAAAATTATTCATTTCTAACATCCTCGATTTTTAAAACCTATTTGGAGTTTATTTGTCTTCAAAAAAGTAATGTGCCCTTATTTCCGATAGTAATTAAACGTCACACGCGGTTGTCGAAGTTTGAAGCTTGCCGCGCATGCGCGTTTTTCACTTCTGTCTTGTATCGGGAGACATGGCGACGTCCCTGATTTGCGGCTGTTTGACGGCTAGCCTGAGATCCTCTGGGGCCAGGAGCTCTATCAGCTCCGCTTCAAAGGTAAAAACGTCCCGAAGTGAAAGGAAATCCGCTTTGCTTCAGGAACATATGTCCCATCCATCGGTGCACATCCTCCTTACAAATACAGCTTCCTAAATAGCCGAAGGGGTCAAATCTGACATTAGCACAACTCCATTGAGTTTCCGTTGTTTTTGCTAACAGGCTAACTAGCGGGAATCTGCTGTTAGCATGGCTAGCTGTCAGTGTTGAAGCAACATGAGTGACCGCTTACAGACGGTTGCCTTGGTCTCAGTTTACTGGTCGTTTGAGGTGTAATTTAGGATTGTGAAGCTGAAGGGCGGTTTGAAGCTCAGTGACCTCCACAGGCAGCTGTTGTCCCCGGATGGACCCCGGCATTTGGGGAAGTTCTCGGATTAAAGGACGGCAGTTTCCATTCATAGACAACCAGGCTGCCTTCACAGCTGGGAATGCTTAAAGATGGATCCTGAAATGGAAATGTTGTTGTTTCTGGTGTTTAACTCTTAAAAGAAACAATAAAACCTCATTCGTGATGTTTCATGCAGTCACATGGACTAAGTTTGAGTCGTTATTGGTTATAAATGTGTGATTTTCTTTAGACCAGGCCTTAATTAACGGCTCAGGATACTCTGTATAGTATTGAAAAAGGGATCCACCACCCTCTTTTAAATTTGTTATTTTACAGTCACAGGCTTTTTTCCCCGTCATTCATTAGAGAGGAGCTAATCAATCATCCAGAGTTAAAAATCAGCATTTTTTCCCCCTCCTGATCGATGTGAAAAACCAGAAATTCATCAAAACTGAGGACACCTGTTGTGTTTGCGCCATGATCACATTCAGTCATATAAAGGTTATCTTGCAACTCTAACCGTGGTCCTTAGAAGCCTCTCGCTGAAGACACTGTTGTTGTTTTCCAGTCTTCTAAAGAGGATGCTGTAAGTTGTTCATAAAGTTATTTATTAATTAAGATTTGTTCTTTGTGAAACCATCTCCAGGTGTTTCAGATGGCTTCCTTGAACAGAACCGTTGATCTTTCTTATCTGGTTGAGCTTCTTTATGTAATTTGCTCTGATGCTGCCACCCTAACAGCGATCACACTTCATTTCCATGAGAATGTTTGTCTATTAATGTAAACAATGTGAAGGGGATGGAAATCTGAATTCTTTTTAGATTTTTTTAGATTGCTAAAAACAGAAATTTACTTTGAGCTTCATAGTGGATCAAACACAACCTTCAATGTAAAATTAGCGGTTAATGTGCATGATGCTGAAACTTAAGTAAGTTTTGTTCAATTTGTTTGCATTTCAGTTTTTGTAAGACAGGGTTTAAATCAATCAACTTTATTGTCAACTACAATTTACATTGCAGATTTCAGTTTCAGTACAAACCGTTCACCACACTACATCACATACATTGGGGTGGGGGGCTTAGATTTAATATTTAAAGAAATAAATGTTGTAAATATTGTATAACTAAGTGAATAGGACCTGCAGTGCAGCTCCATTATAGAGGAAGCTGAGGTTTGAGGAGTCTTATGATTCACTTTAAAAGTTCTTCAATTTACACACCGTTTATTTCAAAAGAATAAAACATATTCTTAAACATATTTGAGCCAAATCAGATGAAGTGATTAGCGTTTACCATGGTTCTAAACTAATTTTTAAAATTATTATGATATATATTTTTTAGTTTTTACGACACTAGTGGTGCGTTTTATGGACAGAAAGCTGAAAGGAAAGGGGGTATGAGAGGGGTAGGCGAAACATGCAGGAAAGGACCACAGGTAGGATTCGAACCTGGGTCACCCAATGTCGAGGACTAAGGCCTCCATAAATGGGTTGTGGCACGACCTAAATGATTATTATTTTAAGTTGCAATAGTTATGATTTATTGTGTTTTTACATCAAATACGTTGACAAGTAAAGCTATCTTGCCTTTTCACTGGATTTTTCACTGACAGGAACATAATGTGCTCCTGGACTAGCTGTGGATCTTGTCAGATTCAGTTACACATCTTTCTGCTAAGGATCAAACTTAGATGTCCTGCTGACTCAGTGTGAGAAACGGATTGTTTCACATCCTCAGCCGGGTTTTCCAAAGTTTCAGGAACGTAGCAGGCAGCAAACGCTTCTTTTATGTTGCAACCAAGTTACTCTTTAGTGTTGTGGTTTAAGGCGATCGTTTTGATTTTGTTTCCTTTCAGCAGATTAAAGTGGTTGAGCTGTTCTTGCAGACAGCAGGATTGTGAACTGGGGGGGGGGCTACCTAAGAAGCCAAGGTGTCTGGTGACTGTCCACCAGCCTGCATCTGGCTAAATGGTGAAATACTTTGGGTTTTAACTCATATCTTCTCCACATTCTAAGGATTAACAGCAGATCTGCTGCTTTGTGTTCAGGATGGACCTCTGTTAAACCCTTTGGAGCGCTACTCTTTCTAAACTGACCTGGTTCATCTGTCAGAATGTCTTGTTAGGGAATTTACTGAAGCCGGCCATACACTATATATGATTTTTTTTTTCTTCCGGGCCAATTCTCCAGTGGTCCGGAGAATTTTTCGATCGGGCCGAGTCTCAGCCTCCAAATTAGGAATTGTGAGGTCGGGGGAAAATCAAACATGTTTGAAATTCAGGCCTGCCGCCGTGGGGTGTTCGTCGAAATATCCTGCTGTTGAAGCAGAGCTATGACCCGTTTTACAAGAACCTCGAGGACTGCGCATGTACAAATAAGGGAGTTCTTGTTCTTCCTCCAGATTAATGAGTCCGACCAGCGCCATCGTCTTGTCCCCACAAGCGCTGCAGATCTGTCTCAAAAGTCAACAGTCAGCTGGCTACCCTCCCGTGTCTTTTGATTGGGAACACGCTAGGCGTCTAAGTTCAGCTCGGAGTGTGAGAAATGCTGCTGTTTGTTTGAGAGCACCGTTAGGGCGAGCTGGACCAGCTGCTGAGTGAACAGCCACTGGGTCCGATGGGTCGAACAGGCGGAAAAATAGTACAGCAAAAGCCTTCGCTCCATGACCGTATAAGAGCCTGTGGCCATCCGTAAAGCGATATGTTCTTCCAGGTCACATTATTTGGTTTGCTGGATGTATAGAAATGTGTAATTTCGTTCTAAAGTATCCAACTGTATAAATCCCATCAATGACAAAATTGACCCGTTGACTGAGCTTGTTGAGACATAAATGATAAAAAGACATAAACGATAAAAAGACAGTCCTCAGGTTCCACCTGCTTGGCATTAATCAAATCCAGACTGTTCAGACATCATCAGTACTTACTGGTTGGGTTTTTGTGTCCTCTGCTTCGTCTCTCAGGTTCTTGGCGGCTCCACAGGTCTGTTTGGCGGCCATGTGTCCCAGCTGCATCCCCCCCACCTGCAGCAGCAGCAGAGGAACCTCTCCTTACATGAGTATATGAGCATAGGCCTGCTGAAAGAGGCCGGCATCTCTGTACCGGTGGGAATGGTGGCCAGCTCCTCCGACGAGGCGTACAATGTGGCTAAGCAGATCGGTAAGAACACAAAGTCCATGCAGTTTCACATGTGGGCTTAAAGTAAAAACTAAATATAGTGCTTTGTCACTCTGAGCCTGCAAATGGGTTAAATAATATCTTGAAATGAACTTTTAGCTGAAATAGCACTGACTGTGACCTTTCACTAAGCGACAAAAATAAAAAATCTGGTTTGTGAATGCACCATGTTACGTGCTGCCACGCTCCTCCAAAAAAACCGCTGTACTGTGGGAACATTATGAGCAGGAAATACCAACTCCAAGAATATTTGAGATGTTTAGAAATTAATCTATTTGACAAGTTTATAGTTCTTTTGCTTGCAAGAAAGTGAGAAAAGAGCAAGACTTTCGAAGGGGACAGTAAGGCTGCCTAAACTACAGGAACGTTTGTCTGTTTTTATCTTTTTGAGTGTTAAACCTCTGTCTGCAATGGAACAGACAGGATTTGGAAACGTTCAGGTTTTTATTTTGAGGGGCAGAAAGAGGGCAAAGATTTACTGTACTTTTCTCTGCAGCCTGCACACACTGTGTGTTTTGTGATGCCAACTATGCTAATTACCACGATACAAACCCTGTAATCCCTTTTTCTTGCTTAGTAGCAGGAAAGTCTTCATTATTTAGCAAACCAGGAATCTTAAAAAGCCTTGACTGATGCATCTCTAATACTATTCATTTGTTTTTTTTGTTAAATATATTATCCAACAGAGTGTTTTTTTTTATGTATCAGTATTAGCTAATGCATGCAAAGGCTGATTAATTGGTGCGTTCAGCAGCATGCCTTGAAATCACTTGGTGCAGAAACATCACTGCTGCCTTCATTTGCTTTCTATTTTTATGCTTTGTTAGATTTGTTTATTAATTGTTTAACAATTTTTCTTGTTGTTTAAATTGACATTTGTTTTAAACTTATCTTTGTGGGAGTTTCATTATGTAACTGTGGGAAGAGAAAACAATTTCTGCTTCAAGAATCCCCCCAAAATCAGCAGCCCCTATTCTTCTAATGATGGTTGATGTCAATTTAATCTGCATTGGCCTCAAATTACTCATCTTTAGTTTCAATATCTTTTCCATTTTTATTTCCTCTTCTTCAACATTTTCTAAGCTGGTTTCACAGAAAAAGGCAGGGCTTTAGGAGTGAATCCTTCTGTTTTTTTGTGGTACACCACACCCTATATCTCCATGCCAGGATAAATCAAAGTTAATCATTTTGTACAAAACTCTATCAGATAAATTCTCCAATGAAAAATAAGTTTTTACTTTTTAACTTTTTAAGATCTAAAACGCCCGAGTTCAGTGCTCTGCAAATAAAAATGAAAAACCAGGACAGATCCTTTATTAAGAAAGGTGATATTGAAAGAAATGTTTGATGGAAAAAAAGTCCAGTCAGCAAGGAATAATCAATGGATCATTATTTATACCTAAAGCTAATATCGTTTGCAGTCATTTAATGAATTTAGCATTAATCAGCAAAAAAAGAATTTTCGTTACAATCACTCCATTACTGGTGGCTTCATTTTTAAGCCCAAATACAGTAACACCTCACTCCCTGACATTCGAGCCAGTGATCCCCGAGCGTCCGCGGTGATTGAGCTTGCGGCGTCATTCTCCGGCTTTAAAACAAAATCAATGGGAACTACGGGAGACACATCTGCAATCAACAACAATTATTTAAGGTTTTGAGAGGTTTTCACCATTGAAATTCGCGAGAACTGCTAGATTAAACTGACAATGGCATGCGCAGCGCGGGTGGATGCGGATTAAAAGTGAAGAAAAACGAAGTTATTTCACCTTTTCCGTTCATGATCATCAGCATGCGGATTGTGCATTGGATAGTTTTGCCAACGGAGGGAGGATTTGCCATTGAACTTCTGAGAAAAACACACACTGGCCTTACTACAACACCTTTAGAATAATTGTGGATAATGAAAGCATTGTGACAAACACCGGATGTCACAGCTCTGGAAGGACTTGATCAACAGCTGATACCGCACCGTGACTGTTTTTGCATGGCACATCATGGTTTTCCAGCTTTTACGATCCAGACAAATGCATCCATTGTGATGGAGGATGGGTTTAATATTTTCAAGTTTCTTTTACAAAACATTAGCGTTTTTTA
This sequence comes from Cyprinodon brontotheroides, assembly GCA_018398635.1. Lineage (NCBI taxonomy): Eukaryota > Metazoa > Chordata > Actinopteri > Cyprinodontiformes > Cyprinodontidae > Cyprinodon > Cyprinodon brontotheroides. The sequence continues at coordinate 6,073,291 of JAGKQL010000049.1, read as the reverse complement.
ATCTGAGTTGTTTTCTAATGTTTTCTTTATGTAAGCTTCCCCTATCAGTTTGCTGCTTGCAGGCTCAAGAATGATGGCGTTCTGACATTTATGTGTGTTTTCAGGTTCCAAAAGATCTGGTGGTGAAAGCTCAAGGTTCTGCGCTGGAGGCAGAGGGAAGGAGGCTGCGTTTGAGGCGCGGGCTGAAGGGTGGAGTGAGGATCGTCTACTCGCCAAACTACAGAGCATGATTAATAGAAAGCGCCATGTCTTCACTTAAAATCAAATGTTTTATATTACTTTAAGGATTTTCATACGTTTTCTTTGCAAAATCAATTAAGTACCCGATGTTTCTTCAGAAACTTTCGGTCACTTATCTAGGAGATAAAATGGCTCACATTAAAATACTGGTGAAATAAGAGACTGTGGATGTTTATTGAATTAAAATGGGAGTAAAAATTGTGTTTGATGAAATAAATTCTTTATTTTGTAACCTGCATTTTTCATTTTGATTTGATTTGAAGTCTGAAATAATCTACCCCTAAAAACCTGCATCAGCTACCTCTGCCGGGAGGTAACAGTTGTTTTCCTCTGGAAATGTGGTCCTGGGCCCCCCCAAAATAATCCTAAGACTGGAAATGGCCTTGTGGCTTCAGTTTGGACACACCTAACAAACATAGTAGCAGTTACCAAGGCAACAGAAGTTATCACTACATTTACAGCATTTCCTGATGTTCTGTTGCCTCAGGATTCAACAAACATCCGGAGGTTGTTTGATGATAAACTAAGGTGGTATTACGCACTAAAGGTTTAATTGAATGCATTCAGGAAGTAAGTCTGCAAACAGCAGCCTGGTAAAAAAAAAAGGGCTGCTACTGGTTCTGATCAGCAGATCCTTAAACACTAACAGAGCTTTTCTCTGTCACCAACGTTGATAATAAAGACATCGCCAGTATACACAGTTCATGCATTGAATTGTGAATATGAGTTATAATGTGTTAAATCTCACAGAAAATGTGAGGTAATGAAATGCTATGTTCATTCTTAGCTCTTATTTCCAGCTCTGTCACCCTGTTGTGACTGATGAGAGCTTGAAGCTTTTCTGTCTCCTTTGCACAAAAAATGCTGATCTAAAAATAAGTAAAACTTGAAAAATTCTCTTAAAATTGGTGTATTTTTCCCTTAGTTTGAGCTGGAAAATAAGATGATCTGTCTATGAAGCTCATATTTTTGACCTTAAGATATAATAGTTAGATATTATGCACTTAAGATAAGATAATGGAGTTGCTTATTTCCTTATTTTGACCTAAATCATCTTATTCTGTTGACATGTAGCCTTACTCAGCTCCTCACTTCAAAGGAAATATACCTATTTCAAGACAAAATGACTTATTTATACTTAAAATTTTGCGTAGTGTCATTTTTAAACTAAAGAGGTGGTAACACCCTACTAGAAAACTTTACAAACAAACTTAAGTAACACGTTTTCTATACTATGTTTTGGAGAGAACTAAAAGAGCGCAAGGTCATGGAACATCCCCTCCTATTGTTTCTTACCTTCAGAATAACAACTTCAAGTCTTCAGTTCTGCCAAACTGACATTTGATGACATAACAACTTCTGGACAAGTTTTATAGTAATCTTAGCAGTTTAGATATCATTATCTATGACGTTTGGTGTATCAACACATTTAGAGCTTCCGTAAATACACAAGAATGGAGCGGCTGTGGTCAGGTTGATCTTAAGAAGTTAATTTAGTCCTAGAAACACTGCTCGTCCTCGCACACCTCCAGCACAGAGCTTGGTCTGTCACTGCCCAGCATTGGTGGATTCTGCAGGGGTAGATTACCTGCCGAATTGGACCGAATCAGAGCTGCCTCTGGTTGAGCCAAAGTGGACTCTTTTTCAGAGCTTTTGGGGCTTAAAAAAAAAAAAGATCTCCCCAAGGCGATTACAAAGTTGTTGATAAACAAAGATTTTGCAATAGTCTGTGATGTTAAGCTTCACCTGTGCTTTTACTTTGAAATGCCGACAGACTTGCCCATTGTTATATTCAGTAACAGCACAGGAATTACATGTGATGTTATGCAATAACTTAATATCAAGAAACAAGCGCTGCACTAACATCTGCTGGGATGGCGACACCATCGGCTGTTCAAAATAATTCTTTGAAACCTAATCAGCACAAAAGATATTTTACCTGCAAATACAAAGTAGCACTGAAAAGGTAGATCATTTTGATTCAATTCAGAGCTTAATGGGGGCACAGTTGACCTCTGGATGGCCTGTCTGTCTGTCTGTCTGTCTGTCTGTCTGTCTCTCTCTCTCTCTCTATATATATATCTATATCTATATATTATATATATATATATATATATATATATAAATGACCTTTTATTTGTATATATATATAAATAACAGGTCATTTATATTGTTGAAAGTTCGTCTTGATACATAATAAAAAAAAAGGTTTTTAATAAAATGGCTGCTTATCACTGTTAGTCGATCGATAAAATCAATCACTTTCAGATTAAGTCGTTAATTAATAACTTGCATCCCCACCTTAAATGCTCTGTTGTCCAGAGTCCACTGTCTTTGGATTTACAGTTGCTTTTTAGAAAAGTTCCTCGCCGCACCGGTCTGTATGCTACCTGAAACTCGCTTCTTTTCTGTGTAGCAACAAACCACTATATGTGTATTAGTGCCGTCTAAGAGGGCTGCAGTTGGAATGTTAGGGTTTTTCTTTTGTGCAAAAAGAGTAAAATCTAATTGTTTTTGAAAGTGCATTTTTGTGATTAAATTGCAGATATCTTATTGCTCAGTCTTAGTTTCCTACCATACAACTACTACATATTTAGATATTTATTAAAATGCATTGATTGATTTTGATGATTTAAATGTATGTAAAAAAATAAACACAGTTGAACTAAATTGCTTAGTTTGAAAATAAAATCATAAATTTTGATATAATACTTGGCATTTCTTCTCATTGACACTTTGGCCCTAAGGCTCAATAAGCCTAAAGTTAAACTCTCTGAGGTCTAGAAGTTAAAACTCAGTGAGCTCTCGCTCTATCCTCCTGCTTCTCATTGAGTAGATAAAGTGTAACATGGCTTTTCTATGGCAGCCTAAACTTTATTGAGAATAGAATAGAAAATCCCTTTATTGTCCCACAATGGGGAAATTTTGGTGTTACAGCAGCAAAAGATTATAGCAAAGGTGTTCACACAAATAAGGTTCTTAAAAAAAGTGTATAAAAATAACTGAATAAGTGACAGAGTTAACAACAATTAAAAAGATGTACAGTGTTTTTACAGTATAAATACAGTACATCTAGAAGGAATCAGTAATCAATATACAACTAAGTTGTTTGCTCTCTCTGAAGGAGTTTCTCTCACATAAAGAGAAATTTATTAGACATGTTTATACAAGCAGAGTTATTCCTGTTGCTGCTCTTCCACATGAATCACAGGTATCATCCTGCACAGCAGACTGAATGCCGCTGCTGATTTCTCCCACTAACTTGGGGCTTTTTTGATCTTTTTTAGCTTCTGTCCCACGGCTGACCAGGCCTTGACACCCTACCCTTCACCAGGCTTTTAACTAGGATGCACGAGCATAGATTTGGCCGATATTTTAAAACTAATGTAGCCGATAACAGAACTCTATGTTAAAGCTGACAAAAAAATAAGTAGTCATTGAAAATAGCAGTTTTGTTATCCATTTCTTGACACTTTATACAATATACTCAAATATATTTCATATGCTGATATCAAATAGATTTTAAAACACGGGTCTCCATCTATTTTACTTTCAAAAATCTCGCGGAAATGTCATTTGGTTACAAACCGTGATAATTTGCAAATTCTTGTGAGATTTTGTTAGTAAAATAGATCGATACCGCGTCAATATATCAACATTTAAAAATATGGCAAAATTTCGTGAATTTTCGGGGGATTTCGTAGCATAACGATGACATATAGCAATATTTCATTAGTAAAAGAGATTGATATGGTGTTTTTAAATGGCAATATATCAGCATATGAAGATATTGTGATATTTTAATGTATCAATATTTTTTCCCTCGTCTTTAGAAGTTTTTAAGTCTGTAAAAAAGAAGTTTTGAGGAAGAAGTAGTATTTTTATTTTTTTAGACTTTAGAAACTCAGAAGCTGATCAAATATCGAGTTAAATATGATTATGGGGTGACACGATGTCGATATTAAGTTCCTTTAAGCCGATACCGATAGGGGGCCGATTATATCATGCATCCCTACTTTTAACACAAGGTTTTTACCTGCACATGGACTAAACTGACATATAGTTACAGTCCACCCAAAACTGTGAAAATAATAAAAAGTTGAAATGTTTATTATACGCTTGCAAAGTTTCATAAAACATCCTGACCTGCTTTGAATCTATGATCTGAAATCCAATGATCTTTAGCTTCGGTTGAACTGTAAACTTGCTTTTTACTCCTTTTTTTACTCCTGAAATAAATTACGTATGTCAAGGAATTATTAAACTTCTGTTTTTAATTTTATTTGATTGCCTTTTTGTTCTTTTTTTATTAGTCTAATTATGACCCTAAGAGCACATTTTACTTTCTCCCATCGTTTATCTGTAGCCCAGAGGAGGCCCGAGAAATTTCCTCTCAGATGATTGGTCGAAAACTTTACACCAAACAGACCGGAGAGGCAGGTCGGATCTGCAACCAGGTGTTCATCTGTGAGCGCAGATACCCACGCAGAGAGTACTACTTCGCCATCACGATGGAGAGGTCTTTTCAGGTGGGGGAGCCCTCTATCAGACTGGGGCTGCGTTTTTATATCTCTAAATGTGTTTGATCATGGATTTAAGATGCCATCTGAAAATAACACATCAGTTACATGAAGTCAGACTTATAACTCAGAGCATCATTAAGGTTTGCAGAGTCCATGTTTTGCAGAGTTGTTCTAACTAATGCAGAATGATACCACTTGGGGGCAGTGTTGTATCAAAAGTAAATGTTAATTATTTGTTGACATTACTTATGCATGACAGGAGGAGTCCCTGAAGAAGCTGCGTCCCAGATTTAGATCAGTTAGACACAGTAGAGGAGTGTAAACACACAGAATATTTAATCACACTATAATTAACCAATCTTGAGTTTCTGACCTCAGCCTGTAATTAAATCAATCTGCCTGCTTGTTAATCACTCTGCAAGGAAGACCCCAGTTATTGAAGTGGGGGACACTTTATATAGTTAACATATACTGGAATCCTGATATCTTCCCGAGGAAAAAATAGTTTAGTATTAATATTCTGTAGCCAATTTCAATTAATCTCACCAGATGTCTTCCTGGTGTGATTGATCCACCTACAGCAGAAGGAAAGGGGAATAAAGGGAGGTGATGAAACTCCTCAGGGTTTTATGCATCATATGTTGGAGAAACCAGAGAACGGGGGTTTGGATCTTGCACAGCTTCTCTTCATGATCTTTAGAGTGAAAAAGTTTTTATTTATGCAGCTGCAATCTTCAGTCGAATGCAGCTCGTCATTGCAGCTAATAGTTAGCATTCACAATCAATCCGTCTGAGAGCTGAAGTGATTAATGTATTGTGATACAGCTGAATGCCTTAAAATGAATATGGATCCTTTGCTTAGACACTCTGTTAATTATTTTATTCAGTGATAAGAATGCGTGACTGATTTTTCATCCCTGTTTTTGTTTGTTTTTTAGTCTTACAAACCCAATTGTAAATCTAAAGCTCTTTGGGCTGCTGGTTAAACTAAGCCAATAGTCTAGATGAATTCTACTTTGCAGGTGTTTTATTTGCATTAAAAAAATTGTCAGAATGACCCAAACAAGGTCCAGCACTATTTTCCGCTGTGGCACAATTGAAGCGATATGACTACCGGTACTTTGCAGAAAATTAGTCATAAACCAGTGAGAAGCTGTTTTACAACACATTAAAAAAGTGAATCTTTTCTAAACTTGTTTTATGGATATTGAGACTACAACTGCCGTCATGCTCCATCTCCTGTTTCTTTCAGGGTCCTGTGCTGATTGGCAGCTCACAGGGGGGCGTGAACATCGAAGATGTGGCCGCAGAAAATCCAGACGCCATTGTGAAAGAGCCCATCGACATTGTAGAGGGTATTAAAAAGGACCAAGCTGTCAAGGTATAATCAATAGTGGACAAAGCTGTCTGCTGGTCAACTGTTTGACTTTAGCTGCAGGAGAAATCGAAGAGCCAGAGAAGTGGTCCATCTCTGACTGGATGCTCTTATTGCTGATCCTACATCAAAGTTAGAACATTTTGTTTGCTGCGAAACAGACTTAGTCACTGCATTAAATAACTAAAAACAGTCCTTTAATCTTCATTCTTGCCATTGATATTTGCTTCTTATTAAAGTTTCATGTTTTGATGCCTGACAAACTCAGAAGTAAAGTTAAAGAATAATTATTAGCTGAATAAAAGCAGCTAATGTTGATAAACTGGCATTTTTTTACATTCCTGTTGAGCAGAAAATATTTTTTTCATTTCAGATTAAAGATAATAATATTTCTGTGCTCTGACCTATGGAACTTAAAAACTCAGTAGATCATTCTGAATGTTGGGGGCGGTAAAGGTATCTTCGTACCAAAAATATCAGCCTTGATTGTTCAGTACATGTTTTAAAAAACTTTTATACCTGAACACATGCAGAGTGATTCACTGCTGATCTAAGTGGCCAATCTTCACTAGGTCTGCATTTAAAAAATACACCAGAGCAAAATGGAGTGCACTCCCAGAAAGGAAGGTGAACTAAACCAAAAACCTCATGTCTGCATTAAGGTCCATGGTTCCATCGTTCTGCACTGATCTTAATGAATCGCCTGAAACAACATCAGGCTAAATGTAAACTCTCCTTCACTAACATGTAAACTGTTAGTGAAGGAGAGTCATCTGACCTCTAAACGAACCTTTTGTATCCAAACTAATACATGAACATTTACAGAGTAGGAGATGCAGAGGGAATTTGCCTAACTGCTACAAAATGCTGCATTCAGGTACAGCTGGGAAAAAAATGGACATAAGAAAAGTTTTGGGATATTCCAAAAAAGTTACAAAATAATCCACTAGACTTTGTTTCCAAGTTTGAAGACATTTCACTTCCCATCCAGGAAGCTTTTTCAATTCAAAATGTCACAGTTAGCTTTGAGTTCCAAGCTTTATTAAGTGGACAAAAAACAAGCCTTGTTTTGGCTTAGAAAACATGCAAATTAAAGACCGGACGAACGGCTCCACCCCTTAGGAATGGGGGGTCAAATCCCATTCCTTTTGAATAGAAAAAAGCTTCCTGGATGGGAAGAAGAAACGTCCTTCAGACTTGGAAACAAAGTCCAGTGGATTTTTTTTGGAATGACTATAACCCTAGATGACTGGGAATCTTCACCAACCTTTGGGATAATTTCAGATTATGATTATGATTTCATCAAAGTTTAAGTACAAATAAACAGACAATTACTTTTAGTCCTTTCAGTGACAGCATGTACTGGTTAATCCCTATTAACTTAATAACTCAGCAGATAGTGAGCTACCCTAAAAGAAAAACTTATGAGCAGACAAGAATCTTCACTTTACCATAAACTGTTCTGTGTCTGATAGGGTTGTCACGATACTAAATTTTTCAACTCAATACCGATACTAAGGAAAATATTTGATACTCGATGTCATTTTCGATACCACAAGGATAAAAACAAAGACTCCAAAATTCTACAGAAATATTTTCATTAATAAATAAAATACAATAAATAAACACAATAAAGGTTGTATGCTGTGCACAATATTAAGCAAGCTTGATAAAAACTTATAAAATTAAAATTAAGTGTTCCTTCCTTGGCTATGCTTTGCACACATATAAATGACATTGGCCAAACCAGTTAAACAAAAATAATTCTCAGCAGCTGTACCTGTTACAAAAAAAGTCTGAAACTGAAAAGTATCGATACTTTTGACATCCATAGTGTCTGAAGCTTTTTTTAGTGAAAACTTCCTTGTTCTCCAGAAAAGTTACCCGAGGGAAGAGCAGCTAGCCCAAATGTTTACTCAAGTAAAATTAGCGGTACTTTGTAATATGAATATTCGGCATAACTATTTATCACCCATCCCTGGTATTAAGATTACAATATTATTGAAATGTATTATTACATTTCCGAAGCTCAACAGGACCTAAAGTGTCACACAAACAAATAATTGCTTTCTCAGTTCAATGCAGCTGTAATGGCAAACTGTCTGTGTCTCAGTCATTTTTGTTTAGCTTGGTTTCTATTAAGCCTGATAATAGTTTAGAGGCGGAGGTTTAGATTCTCCATCACTGTTAGCATATAGATAACATTTAGACTATTGCAGTTATGAGGTTTATTTTTGAGTCTATTCTAGAGTGATCCTCCTCAGGTCAGCATCTTCCAGCTGTTGCTAAAGATAACGATTCAAAACATCGATCCAAAGCATTACTAGTATCCTCTGTAAATGTTAGCACTGAGTGCAGCTATTGTCTTCATGAGGTGTGACAATCGGTCTGTGATGTGCTCCGTGTGTCGCCACAGGTCGCTCAGAAGATGGGCTTCCCAGCAGCTCTGGTTGACGAGGCAGCGGAGAACATGATCAAGCTTTACAACCTCTTCATCAAGTATGACGCCTCCATGGTGGAGATCAATCCCATGGTGGAGGACTCCTCTGGCGTCGGTATGAACAAAGCTGGGATTATTGGGAATGTTGTTGAAATTATGATGGCTTTTTTTTTCAGTCTTTAAGTTTCTATCCAACCAATTCCTGTTTGGGTAGAAACAAGGTTCCTTAATGAGGATGTTCTCATCACTACATACCCACAGTTTCTCACTTATTTCTCACAGATGAGTTTCGTAGTGTTAGTTTGGTATTTTTCTCTCTAAGACGTGGGAAAATTGCAAATGTAAACATATCGAGTCGGGAACAAAGAGCTTCTGCCACATTGAAGGAGTGAATATTATGGTTACACTTTAGGTGGGGTTGGGAAGCTTGTCAGAATGCTAAGAATCATGAACTCTTTAAGCAACTGTGACTTTTTAAAGAGAAATCTTGTGGCGTCACGCAGTAAGTGTAAATTGGGTAATATTTGGTTCTTGTAGTAAGAAAAAAAAAAAAAAAAGCTCAAATAATTCCAGAAATGATGAATCCACAAAAAGCAATCTCCTTTCACAGCCATCTCAGGCCTAAACGCTGTTCTGTAGAGCAGTAGCCAGAGCTGTGGACAGGATGTGCACTGAGGGAAGCTCAAAGATGGTTGTTCCTGTTCTCTGGCTTGGGTTGAAGGTTACAGAGAACCTAAAGCTGCTTTATTGGCAACATGTGTGTCATACAAAGTATGATCAGGAGATTCCCACTGAGTAAATGTACTTAAACTAAAACTATTTTTTTTTGCATTGTTTCGTTTGGTCATATACGTTTCTGTTTTAAGGCTTTTCATACATATTTACCAGCCATGCCAATAAATGTGTTCATGCCTTAATGGGGCCTTGTTGCTGCTGTTCCAGATTTTGCTCGACTCCAGTAGCAGAGACAGTTTTATCTTAATTCATTCCTAATTTCATAATTTTTACTGATGAATCTTTTTTTTTTCTTCCAGAATTTCTATGATTGTTTTTTGAAAGAGCTGCATAGCTTATGATGACTGGGACGATGCTAATGTTGAAATGTTAGTAACTCACTACAATATAAGGCTACGTTCACACTGCAGGCCTTAATGTTCAATTACGATTTTTTTTTTGTGAAATTTTATTTTTTTTGGGGGTTGCCGTTCACATTTCCAAATATATGTGACCTGTATATGTGATCTCCTGTGCAAGACACAGAATAGGGACCTTTTTCTTCTATTAATGGCGTACTGGTCGAATTAATGCGTCCTGGCCGTTTAGACACAGGCCGCATTTGAAAAGATCAGCTTTGTATCAGATTCAGGATCACATAGTCAAGTGATCTGTGTCGCATTGGAGAAAAAAACAGAGCTGAGTTGTTCAGACTGTCATGAAAAGATCCGATACAGGTCGCATGTGGGCAAAAAAGTCTGATTTGGGTCACAGACTGGAATAAATCAACATAATGAAGTTTGTTTGACCTCCTGCACACCATATTAAAACAAACAAACAAAAAACCCATCTTTTTCCATTTTCTTCATTTTTGAAAAAGTTCCAGGCAGCAGCAACGGGGGCATTAAAGAGCCGCATGCAGATCCCGAGCCACGGGTTCCCGACCCCTGATATAGATTGTTTATAAAACCGAAGATCGCTTTGGGGAAAAAAAATTAGCATTAGCTATCATTAACTAGCATAAACTAATTCAGGTAAAAGCCAAAATGTATTGTAGATATTAGATCCCTGACCAAAGCGGCCTGTTGGGATTATATGTCCACTAAACCTAAGGTTAGCCCTATGGAGCATTTTTATTCTTGCAGCCAGTTTACAAATTATAGCATTTTTTTATTTTTTTTATTTATTATGTTTGAAAAGTGAAGTATATTTGTGCAAATCAGGATTTCCCAACTTGTGTTTTTTTTTTCTTAGATCATTCCAGCTAAAGCCAATATAATTTTTTTTTTTTTTAATGTGGTATAAATCAAATATCTCGATGACTAATGATTTATCTCTCCAGCAGTCATGCTGAGCTTTAAAATTAAACATAAAAAGTGGATTTTATTTTCCATAAAACATAAACAGGATATTTTTTTTCTACAAAAAAAATTACAAATCCTGAACAAAAGTTTGCCTGAGCTGGTTTTACTTGGACCATCAAACAGAGAAATAACAGAGAAATATCATGCTAATGCTAGCCTGCAAATTGCATCAAAGGAAAGCAAAATGGAGAATATTAATTTCAAATGCATTTTAACACTAGGAAAAAAATCTGATCTTTCAATATTTGACCTGCCAAGCACAGGTTATAACCAACTAATAGGAGATTAATGTATAAATTCAACAGTTTTTCAGAAACTGTAATCATTCAATGAGAGCTAAAATTTTCTTTGTCCCAATATGTCAACAGTGATGTGCATGGATGCCAAAATCAACTTTGACTCCAACGCAGCGTACCGCCAGGAGAAAGTGTTCGCAATGCGCGACTGGAGTCAGGAGGACCCCCGCGACCAGCAGGCCGCCAAGGCTGACCTCAACTACATAGGCCTGGACGGGACTATCGGCTGCCTGGGTTTGTCATTTTAAGGGATTTTTTTTATTTTTTTTAATATCTTTATTTTAATATTTCAATCTTCATGTAGGTTGTTAGTTTTCCCAGTTGAGTTAAGAGAAGTAATTTTTGCATATAAAAAAAAAGAACCAAAAAAGTTTTCAGGAAGAGTCTTTTTCTTATCTCTTCAAAAGTTTAGATTTAAAATATGAAAGTCTTTTTGTTTGTAAAGTTTTGTGGTCAGTTTTTGATCTGGTTTTAGTTCAGCCTGAGCTGCTGACACTCAGTTTTGCTCATTCTGATTCTTTTTAAAAGCTAACTAGTTTAGGACGCCCTCTGGTGACGAGCTTTCAGTGAATATTTATAGTAGCAGCAGAAAGAACGATCCTCATGTTGGGAATGTGAGGGAGGGCATGTGCTGTGGAGCAGCGTCTCCTAATACAAATGAAGCAACAACAAAAATATGTAGTTGATGTGAATAGCCTTTAGCATCTACTGCTACTATAAGTACAGTTTGTGTTGCTAACATTTCTATAGTTCAATCTGACCTGATTACTGAGGTTGTTTTGATGGTTGGCTGCAGTTTTTATGACTGACGGATGTTAAAGTCTTTATTAGGCCTTTCTAAAAAAAAAACAAAACAAAAAAAAACACGAAAAATATTCCAAATCTGGATCAATTCCTATCTTAATTCCTAAAGATCAAGTTTTAAAAATTCTTTTTAGTTTTAACCTTTAATTTTCTTGCAGCCAGTATTAACTGCCGGCATAACTTGGAGAACATAATATAATTTAAAGGCATAGGGGAGGATTTTTGCTCATTTTTGAAAAGCCCCACCCTCTCCACTTTGATTAAATCATGTACATGCACACAACCCTGTACCCGTACCGGTGAGAGCATTGCAGCCTCCCATTTCTCCTGGTGCACGCCCTGTTTAAAAGCTGCTGTTTGCATCACTCATACAAGCTTACTTTCCAAAAGCTGAGATTGGCAGTTTTTCCACTATGTTAGACTCTCCAATCGTAAGTGAAAATGGTGATCGCCAGTAGGACAGCCTTACGTAAACATATCACCCTGGGGTCGATTGACAATTAGAAGGACCACTTATTTTAGATGATCCACCCGGAAAAAGAACATCCTCCACTATGCCTTGAAAATAGTTTCTCTTACCTGTCCTTTCTGCTATTTTTTCTTTTCTGCCCACATACTACATTTATCAAGTTCTCTTTAATAAATGTGAGTATAATATTGTTTTAATTAGACCATCGGGCCTTCCTTGTCTTTAGTAAATGGTGCTGGTCTGGCAATGGCCACCATGGACATCATCAAGCTCCACGGAGGCACACCGGCCAACTTCTTGGATGTAGGAGGCGGAGCCACTGCTCATCAGGTGACAGAGGCGTTTAAACTCATCACTTCAGACAAGAAGGTAAAAACTCTTCCTCATCCTCCTCCTACAACAGCTCCACAGCAAACGCTCTACTTAAATGGATGTTTCAGGTCGCCAAGTTCCATATTTGTATCTGATGTTTGTTTCTGTCTCTTTGTTCCATGTGATCTAGGTGCAGGCCATCCTGGTCAACATCTTTGGAGGCATCATGAGGTGTGATGTCATCGCCCAGGGCATCATTATGGCTGTCAGAGACCTAGATCTCAAAATCCCCATCGTAGTACGGTTACAAGGTACACAGAGCAGAACACACACTTGGTAAAAACTCATAAAAAGCAAACAAGAGGAGATTGTTGTAGATTAGATTTCCTGCAACATATAATTTTGCTATTTATCGTATATCCCTGAAGAGTGCTTGACAGATGCTGTGCAGCATCCTCAGCAGTGACTGGGGTCTTTGTTTTATTGCTGTGGGGAAAAGGGAGTAAAGACTTTTATTTGCTAATCTCATTATAATCCTCATCTGTTGTCCCAAAGTTTGAGATAAATAAGCAAACAGGAACTTCCTAATTTAGTCTCCTTTGAAGTGTGTCTTACCCTTGGAGACGAGGTGAGGAATTCCTTCACGGTTCAAGTGTTTGATCAGGATCCTCTTGACTGACTTCCTCTGAATATTTGATGGTAACAAAAAAAAATGAATAAAATAAACCAGATTTCTACAGTGAAAATCTTCATGATCCTTTCTTTAATATTAGGATGGACGACCAAACACCAAGCTTAAAAGGGCTTCACCTGAATTTATTGTCTGCTTTAGGGTTAAACTCACCCTGCACACATTTATGGGCTTTGGTTTCCTAAAACTGAGCACTTATAACAGAAATTAAATGATGTTATCTCTAATAATACATCATAGGGCTGGAATTGGAAATGATTGTGTGAGATGATCAATCTGAGCCTAATTTGGAAGTAGTGATGAAAGGAGTGATAGAAACTCATTGGTTCACATGAGTTTAGATGCATCGTTCAGGTCTTTGCTTTCTAGAGAGCATAACTCACAAAAAACTGTTTACATAAACTTTGATTTCCCTCAGTTAGTAGAATAAATATTTAGATGAACTGATCAGAAGTTAGAGAATTTTAAAAACTTTGTCTTTTTTATTATTATCAGCTTTTGATCCCTCTTTGTATTCATGTTTTATAGAAACGGGCATGGTTACCTTGTGTGTTTTAGAGTGGAGTTTTTTCTTTTAAAAAGAAAATGATTTGAGTTCAGCAGTAAATTTATCAAACTTCTTAGAATAAGAAGTTTGAATATTCTAACTTAAAGGCTGGACTTGAAAGTTATTTATCAAGCAGGAGGAATAAGAGCCAGAGAAGTGGAGACCTCTGATTGGATGCTCTGATTGCAGGAGGTGATCCTATGTCCGAGTTGGAACATTTAGTAATAAGTAGACTTGGTCACTGCATTAAATAGCTAAGAAAAAGTCCTTTAACCTTAATTTTTCCCATTGACAGCCGCTTCTTATTAATTAACCTTATTTGATGCCTAAAATTGTAAATTGCTCTCATGTTTCATTAAAAATGAGCCTCATGTCTCTTCCTATCATGTTTTAAAAGCATTTTTAAATAGCTACACCCCACTTCTTTGCTTCCTTTGGATTCATTTTAGATACCTGATCACTGACAATGACAAATGGCTAATGAGTCTTTTCATTCTGCAACATCACAGATGAGTATTGATCTGAGTGAAGTTGGCCCTCCCACCTCCTTCAAATCAGACAAAATTGAGTGTCAAACGTTTGTGCTTTACACATTGTGACAGCAAAAATGTTTGTTTGTGCCGCTATCATTTTAAAGATATATAAAGAAAATATTATCTAGAGGTCATCAAAAGGTCAACCAGCCCCCCCACCTTCTTCAAATCAGACGAAATGGGTGTCAATTAACTTAGCTCGGTTTGTGCTGGTTTGTGCAGCAAAAATTTTCGTTTCTGCTGCTTTAGCTTTGAAGATATTCATGAAAACGTAAAGGTCAAAAGGTCAACCAGCCCCCACCTTCTTCCACCAAATTAGACAAAATTGGTGTCAAACGTTTGTGCCTACGTTTGTGCAGCAAAAAATTTTCGTTTGTGCTGCCTGCCTTACCATTTTAAAGATATAAAGAGATGTTTCTAGAAGTCATTAAAGGTCAACCAGCCACCCCTAAAACACTTTTAAATTAGACAAAGGTACTGTTGTCAAGCGTTTGAGCTGGTTTTGTGCAGCAAAAATTTTTTGTGTTGCTTTTGGCTTTGAAGACATTAATGAAAATGTAAAGAGAGGTCAACCAGCCCCACCTTCTTTCAATTTGACAAAATTGGTGTCAAAAGATTTGTGCTGGTTTGTGCAGCCAAAAATTTTCGTTTTTGTGCCGCTATCATTTTTTACAGTTTAAAATTATATAATCATACAGGTTAGCAACTTATAATTTATATGAAATTCAAAGACTTTCAGAATGAACAAATGTTCAGTGACCTTTGATGGCTTCCACAAACAGTTATTAATATAATTAAAATGTTAGCAGTACAAAAAATTTAAATATTTTAAAATATGCATTTTTAAATTTTTAATATATTTATTTTAAATATATTATAATTAAAATTAATTCTAAAATTTTATATTTTTGTATGGCAATTGTCATTTGTACTGCTATCATTTCAATGATATTAATAATATTTTGTAGAGATCATCAAAGGTCAGTTAACATCTGTTTTTGCTGCACAAACCAGCACAAACGGAGCCGAGTTAATTGACACCCATTTTGTCTGATTTGAAGAAGGTGGGGGGCTGGTTGACCTTTAATGACTTCTAGAAACCTTTCTATATATCTTTAAAATGGTAGCGGCACAAATGAAAATTCTTGCTGCACAAACCAGCACAAACGTAGCACAAACGTTTGACACCAATTTTGTCTAATTTGAAGAAAGTGGGGGGACTGGTTGACCTTTACATTTTCATTAATATCTTCAAAGCCAAAGCAACACAAACGACAATTTTTGCTGCACAAACCAGCACAATCGTAGCACAAGCGTTTGACACAAATTTTGTCTGATTTAAGGAAGGTGGGGGGCCAACTTCACTCAGGTTGAGTATTGTTATCATGACTTTGCACCAATATGGTGCATTTACTGATAAGACAAAGCTGAATATTTTTAGATTCTACCCACCACACTGATCTGTTCTGATCCAGAACTATCCTTAAAATCCCTCCATATAAACAAGAATTCTTCTTATTCAACAGAGGGATGGATTAAATGATTAAAAGCACAAAAAAGAGGTAAAAGGAAAAAAAACACGCAGATACTTTCATTTCAGTACAGTAAGAGGAAAGCATATAAAACGGTAGCTTTGTTTAAACTTCCCTGAGGCTACCTCTTCTTTGCTTTCATGGAGGCTTAACTCTGATATCTCGACCCAAATCAAACAGACAGTCCAGTCGAATGGAGAACAGTCCCTAAACAGAAAGCTTGTCATGTATTTACCTTCATCTTTGTCTAACAGAAGCTGGCAGCTCTGCAGGATGCCTTGTCTCTGTGTGTCTCTTAGTTCAAACTCTCACTTGGGGAAAAATGCACCAAGTCAAGCTAATCTTAGCTGTGGCTTATTGTGGTGGTTTATGCATTATATTGTACAGTCTCAATAATCAGGGGAGAGCAGCGGAGGCTGCGGTGTTTGTCTGCTTGCTTGAATCCCTTGCTGGTGGCAGAACAATGAAATATGCAAAGAGATATTTGTTTGGAGCTGTTTCCCTGAGGATGGCCTCTTCTGCTCCTGCTTCCTATTTTGGCATCACAATGGTTCCACAAGCAGACATCCTCCTTTTAGTCACTGCATCTTTTCATAAACTTTAAATTACATTTTAAATTACATTTTTCACTTTTTGGTCAGAAAAGCTGTTTAATTATTCTGTTTGCTTAACTTCGACCTTGGAGTCATTATTATTTAAAACTCTGCATTCAGTAGCTGCTATAAACTGCAGGACTGTCTCTAGTCCCCTTTAGCACATTGCTTCTCTTTCTTTTTTCACTCTGTCTGAAAGAAATGATTGAATATACCCTTTATTGGAGAAAGACAACTTTGAACCCCAATCCTTCCTGTTGTGGTTAGGTGTTCCCATAATAAACTGATTTAAAATAAGGTAAAGACAAGGATGCATACAGTGGTAGCCGTTCAAAATTTCCCCACTTTCCTTGATGAACCGTTGGCTGGTCCCCTACAATTGCTTTTTAAACATCGATCTTTGTACTAAAATATTCTGTCATGATTTGTGGACATTTAAGATCTAAAGAGAAGCAACATCTCCTGGTCAGAACCCTGTAATTCAAGTGAAAGTGTGGAGTTTGAGTAAAAAAATGCATGCCCAGGAGAAGGCCATTGGCTGGAAGTTGGAGGGGAGTAGCCTGCGATTCGGCTGCCGTTTGACTGGGGAGGGCGATTTTAAATGGCTGCTACTGTAGATGTCTGGCCCTGTAGACGCATCTGATAAATACAAATAAGGTGGCTTCAAAATGTTTTGGAGTGAAAATACTAAAACCTTATTCTTCTTGACAGTTGCTAGAGTAACCATAGTCTTTGATCAGCTGCAAGCGATCATCCATATCAGTCGATCTCTTATTGCTTCTTTGCTCCATGATGTCATTTTGGTTCAGGACATACGGCATCGAGCTTCTCTGGTTTAAAAAAAGACTCATTCTTGACAAAAAGCTTTCTGTGTCTTTAGGGACGAGAGTGGATGATGCCAAAGCTCTGATCGCTGCCAGTCCTCTCAAAATCCTGGCATGTGACGACCTCGACGAAGCTGCAAAAATGGTAAAAAAAAACAACATTTTATTTTAGGGTCTTTGTTTTGATTCTGACGGCACCAGAGAAAAACAGAGGAGAATATAGCTGCTGGAGAGAGAGTAGAGATGAGGCGAGGTGTGAGCAGAAAGGTCGCTTTAGCTTTACAACCAAACACCTGATGAATGAAAGCGTTGCTGAAAGCAGTGTTGCTTTTTATTCAGCTGAAAGCTGGAATGACTCACAGGTTTGAACATGAGTCATAGTAACCTCTGAAACCAGAGACTGATCATTTTATTTATAGCTTAATTATAGTTTTAGAATTGTGTGTATTGTTTATTCTAGTAAAGAGTTTAAGAAAATCAGTTTACTTAGTGACCTGGAAAAGTCGAATACAAACTAATCAAAACACCGTAATTACCAAATGACTAAGTGGTAAAATGTGAAGCAGCTAAAAAAGGTTTTTGTCGTCTGTTTGCAGGTTGTAAAGCTTTCAGAAATAGTTTCCTTGGCAAAAGAAGCTCAAGTGGACATCACCTTCCAGCTGCCCATCTAAGAAAGCCTCACATACCCATGTTGCCCCTCAGCGACCTCCACCCCCACCCCACTCACTGACAGTAGGACCGACGCCTCCAGAAGATTCATTAGCTTCATTTCAATGGTGTGTGTGGTGTGATGGTGAGACTGAACAGCTCTCACCTCTAGCAATTAAAAACGCCTTCTTTTCTCCACATGCTCTTCCTTTTTTCCAGAGCTCCCTCTGAGACTCAATCTTTTGCACTTAAGACGAAGCGCACAACCCCACCCCCAACCTATAACACCATTTCTACTCTGAGAGCGTGACTCGTGATCATTTTACTTCTTAACTTGCTGGGATCACCTCGTTAAAAAACACAGCAGCTTTTTTCAGTTTGTTACAGAATCCTCAGATTTAAGTCGCCTCGTTTCCGTCAGTCAGGAGCTAAAATGGCTGCAGTGAAGAGTGTTAGTTTATTGAACTTGTCCCTGTAGGAGTATCAAGCTCTACTGCTTTGATCTAGTTTTGATCCGTCAACATGCTCTGGTCCAGGCTGCAGGCAGAGGAATTCATCATCTGGTTCACTGCTGACCACATCCAAACCGTGAGAGCCTGGGCGCTATCTTTAAAAGTAGCTATTAGAAGGTTTTTCATACTTTAGCTTCAGCTGCACACGTCCGAATGGATTTCATATTAACCTTTGAGCCTCGAGATTCGGGATCACCGACCGTCACAGGCATCAGGTCGGCGGGTTAGAAGTCTGCTGCAGCTCAATGTTTAGTCCCCATAAAGATAGCTGATCCATTACATCAAGAGTTTGTTATTGTAAGCAGCTTCCTTTGGAGTGAGGCTGAAATGCCACAATGCCTGTGTTTACTTAGTTTTACTCCGTTTATTACAAGGTGAAACAATATCCTCTAGGCTGTTTAGAGCTGGTAGTTAAATAGCTGCTGGATAAAGACGTGTCTGTTTTTGTCTTTTCTAACTTACCTTTCAGTGTTTGTTGGAAACAAACATTGAAATTCATTAAACAAGCCCCACTATATTCTTTCTTTAATGGTATGATTATCACAGCGGGTTACACTATTATAGAAAAGATACTTTATGACTGAATTTTCGGCTGCTTTCTAAACGGCACTTCCCTACAGCCGGGGACAACGGGCAAAGCAGATATGATGGAGGCAGACTAACAAGGAAAAAGCTCCTCTGATTTCTCTCACTGAATGTCAGAGAGAGTAAAATCAGATTGGGAGGAAAAATCCGGACCTGTTAGATCAATATCTGAAAAATAATACATTGTGCAGCCAAACTTTAGAAATAACCGTTCGTTATGGTATAAACAGCAGGTAGTTTATTGATGGTTGAGGACAGATGCTGGTTTGTTTTCCCGAAGTGACTTAACAATACCAGGTTCCTAAAAAATAAATCAGGAGACCGAGTCCCTACTTAAACCCTACTTAAAGTCAATGCTATAATATGTACTACTCCTATACATTAAGTTTAAATAATTTTTTTAGGCAGCATTAATAAAAAAAACAGTTATGGTCCTCAATGAGTTTTTAAACTTGCATGTTCCTTGTAAGGCATAACCTTTCAGCATTTCTTTTTTGTTTCTAACAGTAAAAATCCAGTATTTTTAAACTCTTTAAGTGTTTGAATCATCTTTGTTGTTTTTTTTGGGGTTCCATAGCAGCTGAAGTTGTGTTCAGGAAGAGGGAAGTAAAAGCTGATGATCCAGAGTCTTAACAAATTGAACCACATCCATGTTTTCCTATTTAATTTCATACTTTTTTTGTCCTTTTAAGTGCAGGTTCATATCAGTTTGCTGAGTCTAAAAACACCCAAGTAACCCAATTATTTTTGAACACTTTGCTGCTGGACAACTCAGATTATTTATTAGATTACTGCAACGTATTTTATGTGAACTGAAACCTGTAAGAGAGACTCCTGTTCATTCTGCCATCACACCACCCAACAGCAGCTGCTTCCTCCAAGGTCCTTTTCTTTTTGTAGGCAAAGCTCCAGTCTTGCTAGTCTGCATCCCATCAGATGAACTGTAAAAGCAGCTCTAGTTGTTTTCTCTCCTTCCTTTCTCTCTCTCTGCCTCCACGCCTCAACAAGCAGACATTGTGAGTTGTACGTTATTTTATCTTGTAAATAACTAGACTGATGTTCTCACTCTGTAACATATTTATGAGGATTCACAAAGAGTTCGGCAATGAAAAGAATAAATGCAGAGAACAACAGAATCTTCGTGTGTTTCTTTTTTTTTCTATCAGCAGAGCTTTTGTTTTAAGTTGTTTAAAAACAGAAGTAGTAAAAAGCATTTTATTTTAAGCTTAACCAATGAGAACTAAATTACCTATAACCAGAATGTTCTATAAACACTCCATTGTCAAAATACATATCAAAACCATAATTGTGTTGCATCAGGAGGACCTGGCTGAGAAATCATACAAGGCTTTGTCTATATAAGACTCAAACTCACTGCGGATCCAGAAATTTGAACTGAGAAAGCTTCCTGGAGAGGTGGCGAAACATCTTCAAATCTTGGAAACCAAGTCCAGTGGATATTATTTTTTTTGAATTTTTACGGAAAGTCTCCATTGTAGTGAGCATAAATCCTGAAACAAAATAATTAACACTGGGGACATGACATGTCTGGGCTATCTATTGATATGTGACATTTTCTATATCTTATTCCTTTCTTACACTTTGTTTTATCCCAGGCTGGAGTGAGTTTTTTTTTTTTTCCGGGAAATATTACCTTACACTTTTTATCAGAAAAAGAAATTCCCCGCTGCCTCATTTTGAGTCCTTAAATGAAGCATGTCCCATTGTCGTCTTCCAATTCCAAAAAGTCACATGACAGGGTTCCCGCGGGTCCTTAAAAAGTCTTAAAAGGCATTGAATTCTTCAAAATAAAACTAAGGCCTTAATTGGTATTAAAATGTCTTAAATCAGTCTTTTCGTAGGTCTTAATTTTTAAAAACATTATAAATAGGATCATTTTATTACGATTTATTTTTTGTAATCTAAATAAAAGCGTCAAAATTGACAATTCTTTTTATTTGAAAAAAATAACGGCTCTCCGTTATTGCTTCCGTCCGATAGCGGAACCAATAAAAGTGTTGTTGCGGCAGATGCACCATTAACTTTTTGTCTGGAAAATATGAGCAAGTGTAAAATGTAATGAAAATTGTCTATCCAGCCAAGAGTTTTCTCCATGGCTAAAACCAGTACCAGGGGACATGCATGAGGCACAGTGTATTTTGTGCAAGAAGCGATTCAAGCTCGGAACCATGGGAATTAAGGCAGTGGATTTGCACATGCGGCGCCAAAACACAGATCGTTAAAAATCCAGTTACCGAGAAACTGCGGTATTGTCTCTGCAAGCGCCTCCACTAATCACCAAATCAAACATACTAAGAAAATGATACAAAGAAAAATAGCTGCAAAAAAGACTTAGCACTGGTTATGTTGTGGCTTTAAAACTGATTTGTTTTGTCCTGCTAAAACAAAGTTTGTGAATTCAGTTAAATAATTATTCATTTATCTGTCATTTGTGTGTTTTTAGCTTTCCTGTATGGACATTTTTTCAAAATTTGAAATGTTAGTGCAATGGTTTATGTTCAAATAACCCTTTGGGTAAAGTTGTCGCAAGCAGGTTTTTCTTGTGTTTCTTGTAAATTTGGTCTTAAATTTTTATTTCAAGTGGCATTAAAAAGTCTTAAAAAGTCTTGAATTTAACTTTCCTTATGCTGTAGGAACCCGGCTTGAGACAATGTACTTAGACAACTCTGGCATCAAGTGATGTTTGCACATAAATGTCGTTGCACTCTTCCCCTTGTGCCTGTTCTCCATCTCAGTCTGTGGAATTTGTTTTACTAGCTAAAATATCAGCAAAAATAAAAACAACTGAATTCTGCTACTCTGTTCTCTAGATTTAGTTTACATGTATATTAAAACTTTGATAATTACCTGCTGCAGTGGCGGAACATTTTCCCACAGTCCCAGAACAGACGGTTCATGTCATAGATCCACTGCTTTATTAATACATAGGATGGTATCAAACTATGCTCATATGTAACTTGTATTTGATCAGGAAAGTCCCTTTGAGATTCAAAAACCATTCTAGGCCATCTTGGGCCATAGACAGCAATAGTTCCATCACTGCAACAATAAAGATACAATTTAGCACTGCTGGTATGTGCAATGGCATTTACAGTCTCTGCTACAGACATGTTTAAAGATTCAGCAGCAGCCTCTTTGTTTTGAGTTTAAACAGAGTTTTTGCAGTGTCAATAAGCCATCCTGGTGTCTGAAAGACTGAACACGAGCAGGTAAAGGAAAGCAGTTTTCTACTGCAGATCTGGTTATCAATAAAGCTTGGAGCCGACCTTGTAGTTTTAACTTTACATCAGTAGATGTCCCTATATGATCAATTGTAACATAAAAAAAAAAGTTTTAGAATATAACCCGAAATATAACTGAATCATCTTTATCATAAAGAGGCAGACGCTATATTAACTCACAACAATTTGCCTGATTGAGCTCCATGCTGCTTTCCAATCAGACTAGTGTTTTATTTAAGCTACAAGAGGTCACTTGGGCTTGTTCTGGTTTTGAAAATGTTTCAACTGCATTGAAACCAAATAAGCGTTACACTTTTGTTTACATTAATCATATCAATATAGTTAAATAGGTATACGTCTACATCATATATTACATATAGTTTACCGTAGAAATTTTTTTTCCTGTTTTTCTTGGGTTTTTTTCCCACAGAATATATATATCCTACAGAAACCCCTAAATTAGCTTATCTTGGTCTGTCACATGGGAACCCAGAGAGAAAAAATAAAACATTTTTAAGCAGCATTACTGGAAAAATTATCTAGAAATAAGTACAAATTTCCTAAATTAAGTGTATTTAACCTTAATTTGAGTAGGTAAATGAGATAATTTGCCAATGGAATGAGTATTTTTACTCTTAAAATAAGATGATTAGATAAAATGCACTTGAAATCAGACAATGCTACGGTGTTTTCTTATTTTAAGTGTAAATTGTCTTGTTCCATTGGCAAAGTGTCTCTTACTTCCTCAATCCAAGAACAAATGCACTTATCTTAAGAAAAAATCACTTACCTAGATTTGGTTTTTTTTCCCAGTGGCAAATGGCAGTTTTTTCATTATACTGTGACACCTTACTTTGAAAAGGGATGTAAAATTTTCCTCTATTTGTGGATCAACCCTTTTTTAACTATATATTTTTATTTCTATTTTTGACCTCTGATTTTGGATGCTGTGCTGCTGGAAGGCTTTTTGCTATCATCATCAATTATACATGAATTATTTAATTTCCCTTTCGGATTGGTAAAATTTTTATTTATTTATTTTAATATTAATCTTTTTATAGTTCATAAACATCTCAAAAGCTGAAATAGTACAAACATTTTATTCAGACCCTGACGAGTTGGAAAGGATCTGCCAAGGATGCAGAGCAGGAGCAGAGAGAGAGAGGGGATATTTATAGAACACTTGAAAATGCAACAGAGCTTGGTTGCCAGTGGTTGTTAAATACAGATGGTGTTGGCCAGGTCAAGCTCTAGCAGAAAAATATCAGAGATGTGTGCTCGGCACTGAAAAAGATCAAAGAATTAAAGGAGATGGAGGTTCAGACAGATGAAAGTCTGGCAGAGTCAATTTTTCATTTTATGAGTTCAGTTCAGGAACAAGCTCAGCACCCTCCTCTCCTGCCAACAGTCAAACCGACATCTCATCCTCCTTTGCCCCAAAGCTTCCCTCTCACGCCTCAAATATTGCATCTTCCACCTCTGTAATGGACCCTCCTACTTCTGTTTTTTCTCAACTAAATGAGAGGAGCTGCTCCTTTCACCTGTGTGTCTCTACAAGTCAAGTGACAAGATCCCAAAGAGACTAACTGGCAATAAGTCACCAGGCCCAGATGGTGTCAGACCAGATCCCCGAAGGCCTGGGCAAGGCAACTCTGTAGGATTTTACCACACCTCTTCAACCTTAGCCTGACCCAGGAGACGGTTTATGTGATCTGTCTAATTCTGCTACCAAAGAAAACTCAGCCAACTGTCTGGATCGACGGTTTAATTTAGTAGTCAGCATCACAGGAGCACCACAGGGGGCAGTACTCTTACCATTCCTTTTTACTCTATAAAACTTTCTATTTAATGCATTTGGGTGCAATAAAGAAGAACAATAAGCTGAGTACAGCGAGCTGTTGGACCAGTAATCTTATCCTTAATGTGAACAAAACAGGTGTGATGGTTGTAGAATTCAGAAGAAATGGGAACAACTCAAAACCTATAAACATATTGGAGGTGGAGTGGAAATACATTAGCTTTCACTGACAGAACAGACTGGAGATGTACAGCTTGACGTTAACCTTTCATTTCTTATGTTTTTCTGGGCTCATCAACAGTTACAGCGATTGTTTTATTGCCGCAATTTCCTCAGAGTATCTATAAAGCTTAGGGTATCATATTTTTGTCCAGACCTGTTTTTTGAAGTTTATTTTTTGAAAAGATTCTGCTGAAACAGGACTGAATAGCAATGTTTTTATTATTTAGCAATTTTTATTTATTACTTTTTGTAGGGATTGAGGGTCTTCGCTGGGGGACAGAGTTGCAGTCTGTGGGAGTGGGTTTCAAATTCACAACCTCAGGATTCCAAGCTCTATGCCCTAACCACTAGGCCACCACTCCCTTTTGTCAGATACAACTGATTTCTGTGACCATTGTAGGTTTTCTTTAATTGAACCAGGGATACCAACAAGTGTGTAACAGTAAATATAAATATAATCAATAAAAGGAACAGAGCAGACTACTTCTTAAGGAAGTTTAGATCCTTCATTGTTTGCAGGAAGATGCTGCATTATCCTCTATAAGTTTTGTAGAGAATGATCACTTCTGCAATCAAGTGCTGAGGTAAAAGCATCAGAGCAAATTACATAAAGATGCCCCAACAAGCAGCTTAAAAATACCTAGTATAAAATACTAGTATGGACTGTGAGCATCTTCCTCAAAAGACTGGTAAACCTCAACAGAGTATCTTCAGATCCGGAGCAAGACAGACTTCCACAGAAGATCCATTATTCCTATAGCTAGTAAATATAACATATATTTAACAATTCACTGAAAAAAAAATGCATGAACTGTAACATTTTATTTTGCCTTTGAGATCAACAAAGTATTCTTGAATTGAGTTAAATTGAAGTAATGCTTCAGCACATCATTTAGCACATTTTATCATCAAGCTACTGTAGTAATCCGGAACTCTTTGTCCGCTGGAACTTTCTGGTGGCTGAAGCACATCTCTGGATGGTGATTTATGTTCTCCTGTTTTTTGTCAAAGTGTTTTAGCCTGTAATGTTATAAACTCAAACCTCCCTTCAATTACACTGTATTTTACTAACAGTTACCACAGGGATGAATAATTTCCGTCTAATATACATGAATGAGACTCTTTCACTTTGAACATAGACCTGCCTGTTCTGCTGCACAGAATAAACTGCACACACTCAGTATGATAATGCTCTAGGGAGCTTATTTTTCATATGTCAGGCTTTGCAGGGAACTAAAAGCAGCTTGCTTTGATTACACGTTCTTCTTTGGGAGTCAAGCAGACTGAATGTAATGACAGGTTGATGACGTGAGTGGGAGTTTGGTTGCTGCAGGTTAAACTCTGCTTGTGGAAAATCAGCTTATAATTCAAGCTCTTCTAAGATATAGCCAAGAAACATAACAATCAATAGGAGTTAAACTGTGACACTAAAATATTTTTTTCCTTCTGCAGTTCTGTGAAAAAGTCTTTTCCACAGTTTTCCTTGGGTTGTTTATTTTTCCCCTTTTATGTCACATGTGCAAGTTGATCGTAATATTTCAATATCAATACCTGGCAAGATGCTGTAGCTGAAACAGCAACCACTGCTTTCGAATGACAATTTTATTTATTCAACTGGATAAGAAAGTTGTGCAAAATTAACTGACTATGTATTCTTGGTCCTTTATTCCATTATGAAATAACTGTCTTTAACATATACAAACAGCTGTAACTGATGGAACCATGGATTTTGCTCTCTACCTAAAGGTTCTGAGAGTTAATGTCCATAAATAGACTAATCAACGCAAGTGCATGTTTACTTTGACAGAAAGGTTTTAACCAATCTGATTTTATGACTTGAGTTGTCTCTGTAAAGTGCCTCATGATGACGTGTTGTGAATAGGTGATAATAAATAAATGAAATTGAAACTAAACTTGGTTTATACAAAAGGACAGTTATCTGAAGAACAACAGCAGGTTAATAGTGATATGGCTCAAAAATCAAAAGGGAGACAAGTGGCCTAGTCAAAATCTGAACTGAAGTCCGATTGAGATTAAATGAGGCTTTTAAATCATTGGAAAGATATTTGTTTTAGGGGTTTTGATCCTAAAGCGAATCCTTGATGAATAAGTAAAAATTTGCTTTATTTTTGCCCTGCTGAAAATCAGCCATAAATATTTTACTCTTATGCTGTCGTGATGAACAAAGGTAGAGTTGTGAATAAGTTCAGCTGTAATCACCTCTGTTAAAATGAGCATCAATGTGGATTTATGGTATTTTGTTTGTAATTTCTACCTCCAAGGTACAGTACCATAATCTTCATGTTGTGATCCCTTTTGGCTACATATGTATGAAAACTGCTGTTAATGTGAATAATATCATAAAAAAAAATTCTGTGATAAACATAAAAACCTCAGATCCGCAAATTCAATTCAGTTTATTTATATAAGCGCCAAATTCACAACACATGTCATCTCAAGGCACTTTACAGTTCAACCAGATCATACAGTCAAATTGATCCAAAAGTTTTTTTCTATCTAAGGAAAACCAGTTGATTGCATTGACTCATTGACTCAAATACAATCCCTCACACTAAGCATGCTTGTAGCGACAGTGGAGGAAAAGCTCCCTTTTACAGGAAGAAACCTCCAGCAGAACCAGGCTCAGTGTGGCGGCCATCTGCTGAGGTGGACTAGGGTTCAAGAGCGACAGAAGCAGAGACACAAAAAGCAGCTGTAAAGGCGGCCCCGTCCAGGAAACACACAGCCAGGCAGACGAGCTCCGAGCCAGCTCCCATGCCAGAGGACGAAGAGAGCACATCCAGCCAGTCATGGTCAGAGAAACAGGACGCGCACTGGAAAACAGGCCAATCTCCAGCATCTATAAACAAGGGTGTTGATGGAAGCAGCACAGCTGATGTTTCTCTCCAGGATGGTGTGCTTGGCCGAGGAACAGGAACAGAGGCGAGGCAAAGCTACTCTGAGGAAAAGCAGAGAGCAGAACATTAGAGATTAAACTAACAGATTCTGCAGAATAGGGGAGAATATAGAGAGAGAATGAAGCAGAACAAAGAAGAACAATCTTAGAGTAAGGACAATCTCCTCCTTTAAAAATACCTACTGAACAATTTAGCCACCAGTGCAGAGCTTCCACTCCACTGGTAGCAGGTTAGTGTAGCTGCAGAAAAAAGAAGTGGGTTTAAAAGTTTATCCAGTCCTCCACTTTCCTTCCAACAGAACAGGCACAGGAATTAGCAAAAAACTTCACAGAGAAAACTACATTTTTATAGAGAAGAATCCAAAAGTGCAATTGTGATCACCTCAAGCTTCAGTAACATCAGATAGGGTTGTACTGTTGAGAAAAAAATAAAAAACTCCTTTAAAAGAGTAAAATAATTTAATCTTTCCCCCAAAATATGGTGGTGTCACTCCCAAATGTTTTCCTCTGCTGCTTAAAAGAGACATAAAGCATTTAGACTTGGTGCTAATCTTCAGCTGTCAGTTGGCAGGAAGTGAGATGCACTCTGGTCCAGGAGGCTTGTCTATCACATGGATTAACAAGTATTTGTTAAACTTTAATTCAAAGAAACAGCAAAAATAACCCATCAATTCAACGTGAAATGATCTACGCTACTTTAAAATACATTTTCAGGGAGATAATGGCTTTTTACCTGCCAGGATCCATTAGTTTGGGGCAAAAACCTCACTTCAGCAATATTCGCATGAACACTAATTGGTTATATGACAACAGAATAGATGAAAAGCAAGATTAAATCATCAAAGGTAGTCCTGCTGGGAACAAAGCCTCACCGAAATCAAGCTGTGCTTATAAAACACTGGAGCTCGGCTTTGCAGGTGCATCTTTAATCTGGGATTTCCAGGACCAGCCACGACTTTACCTCCTGAAGATGCTTGAATTGCTGCCAATCCCTATTTTTATTCCTAATTGTATCCTGACACAAGCATGTAGTAACATGTGTTTAATGGTTTGATTTTTATGTGTTAGATTGACACGGAGTAGTGTAATAAATTTTGGGTGTTTATTGTTGTAAAGCAGCGTGAATGTAGATTAGAGGAAGAACCTCTAATCTAGAATGTTTTGAAATTCATAAAGATTCATAATCAGCTTTAGGGTCTAGACCTTGACTTTCACTAACAAGTTTTAGTCCAGGAAAACATAAAATGTTAATAAAATTACTTTTTTCAGGTTTTATCAACTTTATCAAGTATTATTTGTTATTTTTGTGTGTTCAATTCAATTCAACAGTAAAGTTACATCTCAATACACTTTACAGTGACAATTCGATATTGATAGCTGTGGGCAGGAAGGATCTTCTGTATTGGTCTGTCTTGCACCGAATCTGCCTTATTGAAGACACTCAGTTGTTCTTAAAAATCTTGTGAAGAGGATGCTCACTGTTGTGCATAATGTTCTTCACTTTATGGAGAATTCTTCTTTGTAAAATAACCTCCAGAGGTTCTAGAGGAGTTCCTTGAACAGTTTTTTATTAGCTTGTTGAGCTTTTTTAAGTCATTACCCCTGCTGTTGCCCCAGCAGATGGCGGCAGAAGAGATCACACTCTCCACAACTGGCTGATAGAAGATATGTAGAATCTTGCTGCAAACACTGAAGGACCCAAGCTTCCTTAGGGAGTGCAAGCTGCCCTGTTACTTCTTGTAGATGGCTTCCCATTTGTGTCTGCAGTGTAGTTTGAGTCCAAGTGAACACCAGTGTATTTGTACTGTTCAGCCAGCTCCACGATATTGATAGGTTTCTTGTTCCTGTTTCTTCTGAAATGTACAATAATCTCCCTTGTTTTGTTGACATCCATGATGAGATGACTGTTTCCACACCATGCCACAAAACGCTTCACCAGCTCCCTTTACCGCAGCTTCTTGTCCATCTTTGATCCCCAAAATATATATACCATATATATATACGGTATATATATATACCCTATATACATATATACTATATATATATATATATATATATATATATATATGCCTATATATATATATACTAACTATATATATATATATATATATAAAACACATGTACACTTTGGGCCTCCACGGAGTGTGAGGGCCAGTTAAAAGCTCTTCCCATATTGGTCATATGTCCCAGGCACAGGGACATAGAATTTTGGAAAAATACCATGAAAGACTCCAAATGTGTCCTGTAGAACAGTATATCCTGAATTCTGTAGATCTCAGCATTGGAGTGGGGCAAACCTGTTTTGGACTCAAAAATACCTAAAATTGTTCAGAACGTCAAAAAAAGACACACAGTGAGATTATCTTTAAGTTTTCACACCTATTTAATTTAATTACACCCTGTAATATTTCATCAACAGACTTCAATACCTTTGACAGGGTGGTTACAATATATACCAAGACAAACAAGTATATAATTATGAAGATGAAAGAAAATAGGGATCTTCAAAATATCTTATGAAAAAAGGTAAATACTGTAAAATGTATTTGTCCTCAGGCTATATTCATCTGTTACCCTACAACAAAATCCACTAAATTTAGAAACAATCAGAAGTCCCCTAATTGAAAACAGCCCATCAGAATGGATCCAGCTGCCTGTGATGGCATCAGAGGTCTATTGTTTCTGTTGTGCACATTCACTCTTCCCCAGTTATGCTAGAATCTCTCTTTGTTTGCACATAGGAGTGGAGGTCCCGTAGCATCAATTACAGGTGGCTCAGCTGGCTCACTATGATAAGCTTCAGGGTAGAGGGAAGGTGTGCTGTTGCAGCTGCTTGTGCTGGTTCATTTGACCTCAATCATGATAGGGTGGGTCAGCCTTACTGGATGAAGTAGGTGAGGGTGGCTGTAGGTCAATTTAGTCCATTTAGGAAAACAAACTGCTTTTTGTTGTTTGTTTGTTTTTGCACTAGGATCCCCTTGAAGTTTTTTTTTTTTACTTATATATAAAAAACAATGGCATCTACTTTAAGCACAAGAGGCTGCAACCTTATAAAAGCTAAATATTAAAGTGAAAGTGAACATTTTGAAACAACTTTCTTACATGTCTCAGCTTTCTGTCTTCTAGCCTCTAGCCGGCATAGGCAGGCTGCTTCATTTTGCAGGGTAAAAAGTTGTACATAGGTGAAGTCTGGATACAATTCTAGATCAGACACATAAACAACAATCACTGAGCAGAATTTCAGCCCAAAATGTGCATAAGATAATTCCTCTGAGCAAGGACTATGTTAATAACTAAAGTAATTAGGAGAAAAACATACATTATCATTATGATGTTCTGCACTGCATAAAGACATGAAAGTATAAATAAAAACAACATTTTAGTTTGTATTTAGGTCATTACTCTATGAATATGTAAAGTATGTTTGAAGTCTGCAGGTCAAACGAATGCATACTGAAATGTATTACTAATTGTGGAGCCCTAACATAATTATGAACTGCAGGATTGGGCATGGATAGATTTGTATCCATACTTCCTTGAAAAGGATGTTTTATTCTCAGTGGGACTCTTCCTGGTAAAATAAAGGTTAAATGATATTAGAAAATGTGTTTTCATTTTTGGCAAGTAAGTGAAGTTGTCTGATTGGCTGCTGCAGAATCACTATTAAAATAAAGACTAATATAAGTCATGTGTTTTTGTGTCTGTTTGGTGCATTCCTTGGGCTTATAATGGTATCCATACGCTAAAATATTCATCTCTGGTATAATATAAACTCATTAGTAACTTTCTTTTCAAATTTTTTTCCCCCTCCAAAGACCAAAGATCAGCTCTGTCTCTGGTGTCTTTGCTAGAAGACAAGCCCCCCTTTCTCATTGTAGGAAAACATAAACTCTTTGCCTTCATGTGTTTTAATATATGTTTATTTTCCTATTGCACTGAAGATAAAGATAAACCTAACCAATGCTTTGAGAAAGAGAAAAGAGATTGTTGCTTTTTTTGTTTTTGCTGTCCTTGTAGCCACATCTTTGATTCAAGTTTGAGACATAATTGTTATTTGAGTCTACAGACTTTAATCCAGGCAGAGCTGAGTCTGCAAACAAACTTACTATTTTGTAAATGGGTCATCTAAAAATTCTGTGACTAAATTAGTAGAAACTGCTGCTATGGTCCATCAAAAAAGTTTAGAAAGTGGTTTCTATGGAGACTGAACGCTGGCTCTCATTTAGACTTTCTTCCCTATTTGTGCTTTAGGGGGATTTCTTCAGCAGATTCCACCTCATCTACATCATCAAAGAAAATCAAGCAAAACATATTTGTTTTGTAAACTCAATATACTTTTACCAGACATACCAAGACATTAACCATTATTAACTTTTCTGAATATTATTAATGACGCCCCACCCCCCCTTTCAGTTCCGCCTCACTGTGTGCATGTTAAACAGATGCCATGATGAGTCTATGATAAATGGCAACTCAGATGGAAGTTTTTTGCTTGGCTGCCAGAAGGAGCTCAGTCCTGTTTCATCCTCACAGCATCTCCATGCCAGTGTTCAGACAGTGATGAGTGGAAGAGGGGAATGCAGAGACAGCAGCAAATGTTTCCTGGCTGATGGGATCATGGGGCCATCTGTCTTAGAGCTGATAATCAGACTGTGTCTTTTGAAATCAGACCGTTGTATGAATGTATAAAAGCAAAACATGAAGACAAAGAGAATGAGAACTAATTTCAAGTAATCATCACATGAATAGAATTAAAAATCCTCCTTCTCACATATAAAGCCTTAAATGGCCGAGCTCCATCTTATATCAGAGATCTGATTGTTCCTTTTGTTCCTAACAGAACACTTCGCTTCTCAATCTGCAGGTTTACTAATAGTGGTTCCTAGAATTTCTAAAAAATAGAATGGG
This sequence comes from Cyprinodon brontotheroides, assembly GCA_018398635.1. Taxonomy (NCBI): domain Eukaryota; kingdom Metazoa; phylum Chordata; class Actinopteri; order Cyprinodontiformes; family Cyprinodontidae; genus Cyprinodon; species Cyprinodon brontotheroides. The sequence continues at coordinate 6,041,202 of JAGKQL010000049.1, read as the reverse complement.
AGGCAGATCTTTTAGTTCTCAGGCTCCTCTCCTGTGGAACCAACTACCAGTTTTAGTCCTGTGGTAGGCAGACCCCTGTCTACTTTTTAAGGGTAGGCTTAAAACTTTCCTTTTTGATAAAGCTTATAGTTAGAGTGGCTCAGGTTATCCTGAGCTATCTCTATAGTTATGCTGCTATAGGCTTAGACTTAGGGAGGACTATTTCATAATTCTGCTTTTATTCTTTCTCTATTCTCCCACTCTGCAGAATCTGTTAGTTCAATCTCTAAGGTTATGCTCTCTTTACTCTTTCTCATAGTAGCTTCGCCTCGCTTGTTACTGTTTGGCTGTTACTCCATCCTGGAAAGAAATATCAGCTGTGCTGCTGCCATCAATACCTTTTTTTTTTAAAGATGTTGGAGATCGGCCTGTTTTTCCAGTGTAGTCCTGTTTTCTCTGACTGTGACTGGCTGGATGTGCTCTCTTCGCTTCTCTGGCATGGGAGCTGGCTCGGAGCTCGCCTGCCTGGCTGTGTGCTGTGTGCCTTTTACATCTGCTTTTTGTGTATCTGCTTCTGTCTCCTTGAACCCCAGTCGGCCTCAGCAGATGGCCGCTCACACTGGAGCCTGGTTCTGTTGGAGGTCTCTTCCTGTTAAAGGAGTTTTTCCTCTCCCCTGTCGCTACAAGCATGTTTAGTGTGAGGGATTGCATTTGAGTCAATGAGTCGATGCAATTAACTGGTTTTCCTTAGGTAGAAAAACTTTTGAATCAGTTTGACTTTTCATGATCTGGTGAACTGTAAAGTGCCTTGAGATGAAGTCTTGTAGAAGTACTATATAAATAAACTGAATTGAACTGAAGCTCTGTGAGAATAAATTAAATTACATACACAAACAGGTTCATTTAAATATGAAAGCATAAGTCCGTTGAAATGAAAACATCTTGTGTGTAAGATATCCTCTAAAATCAAAACAAGAATTCTGGTTCCGAGGTAAGTTGTGTGCCCAGTCAATGTATTTTTACCAGTTATCGGTCCTTAAAATCACTTTCTTCAATTACAAAACATTGCACTGCAACTTCTCCACCAACTTTGAACAGCCCAAGGGAAAAGGCAATCATAAGACAAGATAATAGCTTTGCACGAAACAAGATAAGGCTTCAAGAACAAGAACAAAAAAATATGAGGAATTGTAAAGATTGATAGGAAATGAAATAATGATAAAATGAGCATCAGTCCCCCTCACGCTGAGGCTCCATGTAAGGTCTTGGCTTCTATAGATACAGTTAAAGGAATCAGACAAAAACCACATGAAGAGCTTAGTAATTATCTGAAGGCAGGTAGAACAGAGTCACCTGTTGCTTTAATACATTTAAACCTGGCCTCGGATGCAAAGGTCTGTATCGTGAACAACTGAATTAGAAATAGCCATTTCAGATGGAGAATAAGGCAGAAATATGAAAGAAATATGAAATGAATGACCTCCTTTGTATGTCATCAAGTCCTGCAGACGCCCCAATAAACCATTTATATGATTCAAGTCTGCTGAATCAAGGAAACAGGAAGGTTATCAGCTCTTGAGAACACTAATCTGATGATTCAGTGAAGCCTTTAGAAAGAGTGCTGTACACATATAACATCATAATACAGCTTTAAATTGTTTTTGGCTTGCAGAGTTTCGGGAAACAGTAAAGCTTGCATGACCCAAAGGAGAGCATGTCTACTATGATGCATGGAGGAGGACAATGGGAATGCAATAGAAAAGCAGCTGTAGAGACAGATGCTTTCCCCTTCATGTGCCAAGAGAACAATCAGCTTTCTGGAGTGAACTTACAAGCAGTCCCTGACATCAAGATAACAGATGGAAGATCACCCACCGTGTGTTCACACCTTTAGATCCGCCAGGCCCTGATCAGCATGTTTTTCACATTGTTTATTCCAAATAAACACTGACTGCACTCAAAGCAAAGACAAATTCATGATAAATAGCCCTCAGGACAGCATGAGCTCAGATAACAGACATTGCTTTTCAGACATACTTCAGTGGAATAATGTAAATAGCAAATCCCTACAATCAAATTCGGATCTATTATGGCTAAAACCTGAATGTCATCAGGTATTTTGGTTCAATCATGAGCAAACCACTCTTCTTGTCTCAGGTTGTAGGGTGCCTTTTCCAGCGGCATGTTTTCAGATCTTTTCAAGGATTTTCAACAGGATTTAGGTCCGAGCTCATAGAACGCACAGTCCAATTGTTTCCTCTTAGCCATTATTGGATGTCATTAGTCATTATTCTGTTGAAAGACCCATGAGCTCAGGCTCAGACCAAGCTTTATATCACTGGGCAGCACATTTCTCTCTAGAACCCCTTGATAGTTTTGAGATTTCATTGGACCCTGCAGAGATTCAAGATGCTCTGTGCAAGATGAAGCAAAGCAGTCCCAGAGCATAACAGAACCCCCTTCATGTTTCACAGTAGTGACAATGTTCTTTTTTTAAATAACTAACCAGGCACTATTACATCATTGAACACTGGTCAAGATTTTGACTACCATAATACTCAGTGGGAAAAAGTGTCATTCAATATCATTATGACATCAAACACTGATACCAAAATGTTATAATATCATATAATTTCAATGTCATAATTTGGTGAAAACCATAAATCGTATCGCATCAATCCGATGTATGTCAAAGTATAATTTTATTGATGTCTTTAACATTACTTCAATAATAAGCTTATTTGAAAATTTACTCAAAGAATGAAAAACTGATGTCAATTCAACAATGTTTTTTTATGTCAAACTTTTTTTTTTGCACTCTAATTGCTGTTAAGACAGACAGGAAATCGACAAGACATGCAGCAGACGTCATCAGGCCAGGACTCAAACCTTTCACAGCTGTGTCAAAGAACAAAGCCTCAGTACATGGCCCTGCACCATGGCAACACCCTCAAATAAGAGAATTTAAAAACATCCACAGATGGTCAGATCCTACACCAGCTTGTAATGCTCACAGAGTTGGCTTCATTTATATAGCCTAGTAAACTAGCCCCACCCGCCAGCGGCCAAAATATTCTTTAAAACCTGCGAGTCCGGTCTAGCTGTCGATCAACTGCCCCAGGCTGTAGAACTGGCGGTCCAATCACAACGCTGAGATGTGTTTTGAATTTCTGGATGCAAGCAGGCGTGACGATAAAGCTGCAAGACGCAGGAGAAAGCACAACAAGGAACATGGCAAAAACTATTGAACAGTAGAATGCACTGCGGCAGCAGCAGCTTGCAATGGAGCACTCCGTTGAAAGTTAAAAGCTCTCTTTTCTGTTGCTGTTGTTCAATAAAAATATGGTTTAAGATCATTTGAGGTGAGAATATTATATTTTAAAGCATCACTATACGATACATTTACCGATTTAATGCGTAATTGAAAAAACTATTTCCGAAGTTGAGAGGACCGCTGCAACCACCGAGGCTAAAGGCAGCCAGGGCTAACTGTAGCCAGTCTGTGTAGTGAAGCCCTCTCTCAGCATAGTCGTGTGTGAAGGACTGCTAGCTTTGATGGGCCATTTTTGACTCAGCTTTGGAATCAGTTTGGGAAGAATTATAGACTTTGGGTTTTCGCTGAAATGTGAGCAGGAAGAGGCTCTACGCTCATTCTATTTTGTAAGAAGGACATATTCACTGTTTTACCGACAGGCTGTTTGTTTAAAAAACCCCACCAGCTTTATGTCAAAGGCTTTACCACGCCACTGTCAGTTGTGCTCATTGGTCACAGTGTTGGATCCATTGGATATTATCTCTCGAGCTTTGTGGCCTGTCATTATATTTGGCAAATTACAGTCTGGCTTTTTATGATTTGTTTTCAACAATGATGTCCTCTTTAGTCTTCTCTGTTTTACGAATTTGTTCCACATACAGAGAAACCACTCAGAGAGCACGATAAAAGTTTAACAGGTTTATTGTGGAAGTCAACAGGAGTAGGAACTGGTACTCAGTGAGCTGGTGAACCGGAACTGTAAGTGAGAAGGAAGTTCAGAGGTCAGTTCAGGGACCGTAGGAATCTTGGATGCTATTAGACATGGCAGGAAAGGAGCTCATGTTTGGAGTGGGGCCTGGTTAGGTCTTTGAATCCAGTCTGTGTGGGGCATCCAGTGAAAAGTTGGAGGGCTTGACAGGTAGAAAAGCGCTGGACCCGGAGGAGTAATGGAGTGGACTGGACTCGGATTTCCGATGGGAACTTGAACGAACATGTGGAGGTTTTCCTTTACTCAGTGTGAACTTAGTGTTTCCTTCCAGGGGGGAGAAGGTCCAGGTATCCAGTAACACAGGAAAGCTTCCTGCCGGAGAGCAAAGACAAAGAACTCGTTAGATTCAGAGAAACAAAGCTAGATTAGACTCAGCTAAACTCAGCTTGGCTAGAGGAGTACCCAAAACTGGCAAATACTCTGGCGTTTCGAGGTAGTGACAGCCCACTGCTCAAATACTCCTCCAGATAATGTTCCAATGAGCCACAGGTGTGCAGGGAGGGAAAGCAAAGACAGGGCACCTCCTGGTGGTGGAAAAAAGGAAACACACAAACGGGCCACACAAACTGGATTCCTAACATTCTCCACTTTGGAGACCAGTGCTATCTGACAATTTGATTTGCTTCCCTTCCAATATATTTAATTCAATTTACTTTTATAGCACAAACTTACATCACTTGCCATGATAAGGAACTTTGAAGAGAAAGGTAAATCTAGTCATACAGTGAGATTAATTAAATGTTCACTACACTTACCTATCAAAGGACCCCAGCTGATTACATTGAGTCATTAACTTTGCATGATCCACTCCTACTCTTGTGACATCAGATGTGTGCTTGCATTATGTCATTAACAAAGTAAATGTTGAGACTGAGAATGCATGCAGCAAAAATATAGAAGAGGCCCATTAATATCATCTACCATTAACTAGTTGACTGAATCAACCTAGCTGATGCCTGCCTACAGGATGATAGGCAGGCATAGCTAAACAGAACCAAGTGATATGAAGATACTATGATGAGAAAAAGCATAGAAAACAACAACAGACACAAACCTTTAACTGAAATAACAAAAAATATGCAAAATTGAAAAGTAGAGATAGAATGAAGCAGAATGATGAAATGATGACCCCTATGTCCTCCAGCAGTCTAAGCCTATAGCAGCATGACTATAGAGATTGCTCAGGACGTAACCTACTAAATACTCTAACTATAAGCTTGACCAAACAGTGACATTTTTAAGCCTTGCTTTAAAAGAAGACTGTCTGTCTCAGGGACTAAAAATAGTAGTTGGTTGCACAAAAAAGGTGCCTCGTTATCTGGAAAAGATCTGTCTCCATTTCTGCTTTTAAAAAATGTTTAGGAACTTACTCTGTAAGGCTGCCAATTGAGAGAAAACATGTTCTGTTAGGAACATAATGAATGATCAGATCTCTAATATAAGATGGAGTTTGGTTATGTAGGGTTATTTATATGTCAGAAGGATTATTTTAAAATGTATTGTAAATTTAACAGGAAGCCAATGAAGAGAAACTAGGATAGGGGAATTATGATCTGTCTTTAAAAATTTCATCAAAAGTCTGGCTGCAGCATTTTTAAGCAGCTAAAGGCTTTTAACTACAGTTTTTTGACTTTTTGATAGTACAATTACTACAATATTTAATTCAATTCAATTCAGTTTATATATATATAGCGACAACTCACAACACAAGTCATCTCAAGGCACTTTACAGTTCAACCAGATCATACAGCCAAATTGATTCAAGTTTTCTATCTAAGGAAAACCAGTTGATTGCATTGACTCATTGACTCAAATTCTATCCTTCAATGCAATTCCAGCCTTAATGTAACAAATGTATGGACAAATGTCTCACCATCAGCCATGCAGAACATTTTTCTATTCTTTTTTTTTGTTGTTGTTGTAATATTTTGGATATTAAAGAATGAAATTTCTTTAATATGGGATTGAAATGACAAGGGGTGATCGAAAATAATTAATGCCATCCAGATACTGTAACTGACTAATCGTTTTCTTTTTTTTAAAACTCTTGTCTATGAAAAAAAATCTAAATCCAATTAGTTTGAAAAGAGCATTCCTCAAAACTGTAGGGAGTTTGTGCCTCTTGCTGTGATTAAACATTTGTAGAGCTTCTTAAAAATGCCTTTATTCATCCCTGCACCATTAGTGAAAGCATTTCCTTTCATTTGACCTTCTGTTTCCTCTTGCTCCCAGTGGAAACCATTACCAGGGGAACAAAGTGGCAAAAAAGGTATTCTCTGTGAGTTACAGAGCTCATGGCATCCAAAGATAGCCAGACTATTATCGGTACCCATCACTCACACAGTTTCTGAGCAGTGGGAGATGGTGGAAGTAACTGTTTCCTCTCCACACGCAACATCTCTTTTACAGCCCCCCAGCAGGAGCCTACAAGCATGCACTCAATTTGGACCATTTTAATTTCTTGCCATTTCTGGTTGGAAAGTTAAAATTAGCTCCTAGGCTGCCAACATCTCCTCATTCAGAAGTTATTACACCCCGAAGCGGCTCATTTCATATCGTCATTGACAAAATACCTTTTCTGTGGGGGGACTCAGGATGACACTGGATTTGTCACTGACCTGTTTGGAATTGAAATATCCTATAAATCTAATTCATGACTCAAAAGTGTGTGTGTCTTTCGGCATGTGTGTATGTCAGGTAAGCTCCCTGTCTAGGAAACTGATGAGGATGAGTTCAGTTCCAGACTTCCACAGCAGCTTAATCTATCTTGAAGCCTCCTGTGAGGGAATGTAAACATGTGCTATCAGTGTTGCAGCACACTGGGTTCTGCTCCCACTAACTGGGATGAAACAGCAGTCCTGGGGCCTCATTGGAGACAGAAACTGACACCCACACCTGCAAAATCTCTGTCAAATTTTGACAGATATTTAATCGATTTGTGGAAGTTGGTAATGTGGTTGTTGCTATGAAATTAAAGTGCTACCCAGATTGGACATGAAATCTATAAATAATTTTTGGATACATGAAAACCTTAAATAACTGATGTTTTGTATATATGAAGGATTTTTAATATTATACAGGTGAGAGACTTCAAAACAATGTTTTTAAATAAGGAACATGTTTGTAACACTTTAAAATTCTCTAGTAGTAGTGACCTCTCTATAATATTGAAAAATGAAGAACATAAGTTTGGGTTTGCCCAAAGTTTAAGAACACAAACAAGATTGTACCCAATAAAGATGCCGTTTACTAATCATATCAAGACACCATTTACTATTTCTGCTTTCTGACATTTACAGAACCGAGCAAACACATGTATCCAGCTTGGACCTTTTTAGACCTCTTTTACATCAGAGCTACAAACTAAAGCAGTTTTCAAATTAATCTTTTGTGAGAACGACTAACACAACTTAGGACATGATTGTGAAGTGGAAGAAAAAATTATCAAACAATTAGTATTACAAGAAATCCAATTGCTTATTTGCCCAAAGTTTAACTCCTTTTTGGCAAAAGGCTTTAAAGAAAGTAAAAGCTGATGCTTATTTCCACATAAATGTCCAAACTTTGCTCCAGATTCTCACTCTCGAATTTCAATGGGTCATTCTCTTACTGTAGTTGAGTATGTTAATTTGTACTTATAGCTCTGGCTGTATGAATTGGTTTGTGTTCCCACTAAAATATGGACCTCTGCCACAATCTGAGGTATTTTGCACTCTCTAAATTTATTTTCTTTTAGTACTGCAGTATTGAGCTCCATCAAACAAAAATACAAGAAAGTGGGCTAAGGAAAAAAAATAATGACAATCCGTTTAGTGGCTATTTAAAATAGATACTGAGACATTTGTGTACTGAATCACATGCATTCAGCATGCTGTCTAAGGGGGTATTACATTTTAATAAAGAGTATTTTATTGTTACCTTCTTGAAATAACTTTACTGAATTTCTAAATTGTGAATGTTTTTAATAATGTAATGTATGGATAAAACAGTCAATCAATCAATAGTCATGAAAGTAAGGATTACTTTATCATTTATTCAAGTTGGGTTGGTTTTCTATTTTAAATTTTTCCTTATAAAATTCCAATTAGGTTCCCCCCTTTCTTTTTAGCAGTTTTTCTTTCTTTGAAATTAGATGTTTGCTATTTGGTTCGACCTTTTCTTTTGAATACTTTTTTGGGCAATTGCATTAAAAAGTTTGCTATTTGATTCACTGCATTGTCATTTTGGAAACGTTTTAGTAACCCTTGCATTGTTGCATAAATCAGAAAAGTGAACATCCAAGTCAATGTTATTGGTGGTCAACATTCTGAATGTAATGCATCCAAACCAGGATAATACTTTGATCCTCTGTTGAAAATAAAGAATAAACAGAGTTTAATGTTGGAGCTCTACACCAGTTTTTGATTAAAGGATCACACAAAGATTTTTTAGACATTTAGCTTGACATTGTCTATGAAAAAAAAAACAAGAGTAAAACAGCACTTGATTAAGAGGTTAGTGCTAAACTGGTCTTAGGCTGGTCTATTAAAATAAGCAATATAATAACAACTGGGGGATGTTTTGTGACAGTTTTAATGAATCAAGAAATAAGAGAAATGAACCTTAGCTTCTTTGACCCCAAATCATTTGCCCTCTAAATAAACTCTGATAGCCTTCCTAAATAAATTTTGGTGCTGTATTGACATCTTATTAATAGACTTAGACTTAGACTTAGACTTGACTTTATTTATCCCTTGGGATTACTCCCTTCGGGAAATTGTATTTCCAGTAGCAGGAAAAATTGCACATACAAGAAAATAGAAGCTACTGGAGAGGCAGCCGTCTCCCACAGCGCCATCAAGTAAATAAATATTTGATTATTTGATTTTTGAATTATTTTAAACAGATAATTAACAAATTTATATGGAGCAGAGGTGTGAAGTTTCAAGTCTTTAAAATGAAATCTAAGTCAGTTCTCAAGTCAAGCTATAAGAGCACTGAAGGCGAGGGAGAGGCTATGGCTGGCCGTGGGTAGCTATAGAGGCTACCTGCATTAGATCGAAGCAGGAGACTGGTCCACCGGCGAGACAAAGAGGAAAGACACGGCAGCAGGTCAATTCTGACCTCTAGACGCTAACTGTGGGACATGGAAGGAGGTACCTCGACAGATAGGGATTTTGGTGATTGGCTCACAAAATCCTGACACATTTCTAATGTAAACAAACATACAAAAAACTCATTATCACTTGATTAGAATGGTGATTGGGTGGATAAACAGTGGGGGGACTGGTTCTTGTCACTGCAGTCTGACCATTAGATGTCATTGAAAATTACACATGTAGCTTTAATAGGGGTGCTGTTCAGCACAACCACAAGGCATGGTAAAAGGCTTGATACTCTGTTTGGTGGCTTGTTGCATAGGTTAACTCCCACAACCCAACAGGGGGGAGACAACCAGAACCAATCCACCAGGTGCTCGCTGAAGAACCCTAACCACAGGCCTGGCTCAAGGGTGATGTACTGGCCTGCTGTAAAAGGCATCTTCACTGAGCTTGGTTTTTCTAGTGATTCTAAAGGCTTTTGAATCCACTCTTTATCTGGCCTGTCTCCTAGAGCCAATTTGCTTTACAAGACACCTAAAAGCAGATTGTTCACAGGTTTATACAGGTTTTGGGTCAGTGTGAAAGGGGTAAAAGTCTAGTGAATATGTTTTAAACCTCTGAATTGAACAGGAAATGCTTTTTTTCCCCCTCACCTTTCAGTATCCTATTTTTGACCCTGTAACATTGAAGGCCTCACCTTGCAGCAAGAGACTGCTGGGGGTAAATTGCAATACTTTGTACCTATTTACTGTTAATGATCCAATAATTTACTGCAGCATTCATTTAAACATCCATTCATGTGGTAGTCAGTGTGAAGCTACAACTTGTGAACTAAGACATTCAGTCTGCAACTTATGTATTAGCCTCCTTTCACAGTTTATTACATAAGGTAAATACTGCTATTAAGTAAGTGTAAATGCTCAGAACAGAGGAACCGGTATTCAGAAGGACAGACAACCAGATTTCTCAAAAAGGCGTTTATTTAAAAACATAACTGTGGTAACAGCTGCTAGGGCGTGTAAGGTAGCGCAAAGGAAACACAGGTATACCTGACGGAGGATGTTTAGGAATGCTTGAGTCACTAACCTGGTCTTAAAGTTCAGTCCGTGCCCAGAGGAAGAGGTGGGTTCCAGTTGAACAGCTGCCAATACCACACGGTGAACGCTGCCAAGAGACTTCAAGACGCCGAAGCCTTTAAGACTGCAGAACTGGCAGGAGATCATATCCAAGCAGATGAAGAAAGGCAGGACAATCCTGAGGATGAAGCTCTGTTTGATACGATTACAATTGCAAATCTTGACCTGGATGGATTCCAATGGAGTCCTGTCTCCGTATTTTGATGATAAAGGACGGAGAACACGCGTATGGACGAAGACGTTTTGGAGAAGTCACAGTAGATATTCTCATTAATTAATATGACTCTGCGGGTGTTCTGCCAGACATACGTGAGCGAGGCAGAGTGGTTATGGAGGATGTGATCCTCTGTAACTGCTCTGAGTGATGATACAATGCAGATACAGACTACAGTTGTAAGATATTGGTATTGGTTAAATGTCAAACCCATTTATTAGCCCTTAATTAGCAAGTCTGCATTAGTATTAGTGTAGGCTAGAGGGAATTTGGCAGCAGTTGTAACGGTGAACTAGTGGCGGAGGAAATGATGGTGAAAATGTAAGTTCTGCTAATATACAACCATACCATGCATATTACGTTAGACTATATCAGACATCCCAAGTCTCCCGGACGTTCCGGGGGTCTCCCTGATATAGTTATTTACGGATGCCCGCGAGTCAGATAAATTATCCCGGATTTTAGACTGTGCAGTGGTGTTTTTTTTTCTTATGCGAGTGAGAGCGGGCAGGCAGTATAATAATTTGTGCATCATGTGCGGATTAGAATTGCTGCGATTGCGCAGGAACAACAAGAGAGAGCGGGGTGAACCTGTGTAGCGTATCTGTCCAAAGTGATGCTCTGTTCAACCAGCTTTCAAGGCGACTGGTTGAACAGAGAGCTGATTGGATCAGTCCAATAGTTTCTCTGGGTTACTCTCTGGCAGTCACCTAGTTACCACTCAAAGCTATGCATCCTGTGAAACAGCCGAGGTTGAATCTTCAAGTAAAAAACGAAAATATAGGACTAATTTTAAAGCGGAATATACTAAGGTATATCCACCAAGGGCGTAAGTTTGATTTCAACTTTAGTAGGGACACTATTGGTCTTCAGTCCTTTGCAAAAATATTGATGATCTTTTATGCTTAATGTGAGCATCAGGGCACATTTTGTTTAAAGAGAACAGTAGCATTTCTTGCTACATAACTACAAATCTTATAAGCACCACTACACATACTAGATGTCAGAATCTTGGTCTGTTGGTTCCTGTTTTTCTTGGTTTTCCATTTGTTGTCCTCTGCTGCCCTCTTGTGTCCTCCCTTGCTCTGTTTCTCTGTCCTGCTTTGCACCTGTTGTCACTTTCTCTCGCCAGCTCTCCTCTTTGTCTCTGTCCCTTTAAAAGCCCTCCTCTTCAGTTCCTGTTTGCTGGATCCTCGTCTTACTTCCGCCTATCATCTGCCTGCCTTGTCTCGTCTCTCCCTGGCTCCTGGTTTAGGTTAATCCCTGATGTCTCCCTTGATTCTGGTACGTTTGTAATTTTCAGTTGGACTCTGATTCCTGCTTCGGGATCTGTGAACCAGAATAAACAGGCTTTAATTCACCTCTGCCTACTGGTCTCTGCATTTGGGTCCTCCATACAAAACACCGCTTCACGACACTAGATGCTGTTTATCAATGTTTAAAGCATCACTGGCTCTGACGAATGTGGAATTAGGACTTTTTTCCACTTTATAAAAGGTTTGCATTTAAACTTACCACCGACTAAGACAGTAGGTAAATACGTACCTATTTAACCAAATATAGTCTAATTTTATCTGTTATATGTGGATTTACCCTGTGTTTTCTTTTGAAGATATAGAATTTGGCAGAGGTAAACAGAGGTAAACCCCACTCTTATTTTTTTTTTTATCTAATATGCTCTCTCTGTATCATCCAAAATTATACATTCAAGGTAAAGTAAATGAATGTATTGTATAAGAGGAACTGACACTGAGCATTTAAAATATTAACTTCACTATACAAGTTGTACATATGGGATGTAGTTACTCTGTGTAGCCCATTTCAAGTATTTTATCTTGGGCTGAAACAATGAATCATATTAATCTATTATTTAAATAATCATCAACTAATTTAGTAATTGATTAATCATTAACTGGAGTAAAGGGCCACTAAAATGTGCCTTTAACTTAGAGCAGGAATTATACCAAGATTGTAAAAAATGTTTGTAAAAAATTTTCCAGACATTAATGTTTGTATTAATTTACTTTTGGACCGTGTGGAAATGTAGAAAAATAGAATCAGTGTAACTAGAGTTCCTCTGTTTGTCTTTATCCTATTTCTAGAAGTAGAAGTCAGTTAAATAGCACTACTTTTATGTGGAAAACAAAAATAGCAGATCTTTAGCATCGTTCTCATGTTTTATGTTCTACAAAAGAAATAACAGTTGTTATTTATACCTGAACAACCGTCAAAAATGCAAAAACAGTAACACCAAAGAAATATTGGTAAAACGGAATCAGAAATGTTGATAGCTTACAGTCTTTGTTCATTTTAACAGCAGTTTTCTGAACTCCTGTCTGACTCAGAATATTTAGCTTTATAAAGAAATCCTAACGTTGGTTTCTTACATTTCTAAAGTTCCACAAATCCAAACTCTCTCCTGCTTCTTTACAGAACTGCAATCAGAAACTTTCTCCTGATTTAGCCTAGATAATATTTCATTTTTTAATTGTACTACTTTCGTAGCCTATTGATAACCGGTGTATTAATAGGTTAATGATAAACATCTCCCTGAAATTAGTTTTTGGAACTTGGGATAACTGCTATATTAATTAGGCTATGTAATCTAGGCTATGTATAGGCTTTTAAAAAAAATCCACCCTTGTTCTTTTTTTCTAACTGTGTAGCTACTGTATATATATAGCATATATATATATATATATATATATATATATATATATATATATATATATATATATATATATATATATATATATATATACATATATATATGTATATATATATATATATATATAGACCTACTTAGTACATTGTAAATATGAAATGACCAGAAAAAACTTTCATACTTGTTAATTTCATTTTATTAAGTTGCTACCAGAAAAAGAAAAAAAACACATATTAATATTAGTGAATCACAATACTATTGAAGAGCTCATTTATTATAGTACTTTAAATTCAGAAATAAAAATTTAAATGTTGAAATAATAATGATAAAAAGGTTAATGTTTGTAAGACTTTATCTCTTTAAATTTTGATCCTCTTTCAATTGTACAGAATACAATATATACAGAATATATATATATATATATATATTACAGTGTGACAGTGGCAAAAAAATTCAAACAGAAGAAAGCTTACAGATGATGAAATCATATATCAAAATTTTGTTAACAGAGGAAGAGGAAATATCTCTGACAGACTGTGGGATGACTAATAAGGCATATTTATGTACATAAATAACTGAAAAGAAGAGAAAACAAAAGCAAGTTTATACATTCTGGTTTCATAAATGCAAGCAACTTTGTGAGGCAGGACTAGGCATTGTTAGAAGTTTTTACAGACCATGGCTCAGATTGAGATTCCCCCTTTCAATTCTGATTACTATTGATTCTCGATTTTAATGCATCTTAAGACGAATTATCATAACTGTTTATATGTGTTAAATGATATGGCTATAATGAGCTGAATACAATAAGCTGAATATCTCAGTTGTTTTTAAAATGTAAGTTTATGAAGAATATTACTATAAGTAATCAGGTGGTTATTTTCAAATAGTATATAAGTGCCAAACCAATAAACTCTTATATAAAACTTTTACATTTTACACCTTTGCTTGGGGCTTTATTTTTGCATTTTGGAGGTATGTATGCTGTGTAAATTAAATGTTATTATTTAATTGATTCTTTATGCAGTTCGATGCTAGCCTGAGTGCTGGATCTAGAAAAAAAAGCTGTATGTTGTGCTATTGAATGTATACCATTACCTACAGTTCTTATATATCCTCAGCATTGTTTCTCAATCCCATTCCAACTAGTAGATTAAAGTAGTAGTTATGGTGATTTAGTACTCAGTCTTTGTGAGTACAAAAGTTTCATATGCAACAGATGCCAACAAAAAAAGCCTTGTTGGAACTTTATTCATTAAACTATTTAATTAAATATGACTATGTTATGTAAACAGAATTTCTGTTTTTATTTTTCTGTCAAACTTCAACTATACAGCTACATTTTTACATCACTGAATTTAACAATCAAAAAAATGGTACAGTGTACCAGCTGGGGTACGATAACCTATAAACCAGATTAATATGTGTCGTTCAATTCAGTTCCCACACTGTATCTAATCGGTAGCCTTCTGTAGAACATGTTTGCAAAAGGAAGGGATAATCAGGAATATTTTTCAAGCTGACTGGGTTCCTGCCTCCTATGTCGAGTGTTTAGCCAATCACAGCAACAGTCATAGCTAAGACGAATCACATTCTTGATGTGTTTCACTGGGTTAACGGATAAATCAAACTCCTACTGTACCAAATTCCATCAGGAAGAACACGCAAACATCTTCCCAACCACAGAGAAAAAAAAATCACGTTCTTTTGCTTGTTTTTCAAAAGGAAATAGCTGAAACGAGCATAGCCATGTTTATTTTGCTTAAGCCTTCCGCCTCTGGTTGATGTGTTGACATCATACACTTCATTGCATTTCATTGATCTAATAATATTTCTGTATCAAGGCATTTAGAAGCTTCTGGGAAGATTCATTTTTTGGAGTTTGCAAATGTCGTGACAATTCATCTTGCTTGCAAGTGGTATGGTGAAGCAGCAAAAAGTCTCTTACACTGAATGCTGAACCAAGCTGGTCCAGCTGTGGCTTTTACTTCAGGTATTGTACTTGAAAGAAAAGTTGTTCATGGGGTCATGCACTTTCTGGGCATTTATGGGCAAAACTTGCTATACACTTGCATAAATGTCCTCCATTCTCCAATAGCCCCTCTGTTTCCTTGGGTTTCTGTTTTGCCATTTTCTTTTCACAAGGTTAGTTTTTTTAGGGATTTTTTTTTTAGGGATTTTTTTTTAAATGAATCTTATAATTCTTTTCTGTCTGGTGCCGGGCTTTTCCTGTTTATTTGGGGGCTTGACACAGGATCGCCGAACCTAAATAATTCCTGGCATCACTCTGACTGCTGTGCGGTGTGGTGTGGCCAGTGCAAGTAACCCAGATTATTAAAATCAATGTGTACACTTTAACCAGCAATGGTGTTGTGCAGGTGGTTATACTAAAATGATTCCTTAAGAAGGAAGTTTGGTTGGACACCCCAGTGGTCCAGTGTCAAGTGCTAAGAAGTACACCAGCATAACAGGAAATCAAGAACCATACAGAAAACTGACTTAAGGTAATTTGACTAATAGAACCAAAAAGACAAAACAGAAACATGAGCAAACAGAGGGGCTGTAGGAGAATAAAAAATTATATTTATGCTACAAAGAATAGTTTTGCCCTCAAAAAAAAAAAAGTGAACCGACATGATCTTCTTTTCTATCTATCCCTGTTTTGGGGCCAAAGCTGAGCAACTCTGGTTGTTGCCAGCAATAGCATGTTTTACTACATATTTTTATATACATTTTTACCCATTTTGATCCTACAATAAAATAACATTTCAGTTTTTTCGAATTTCAAAATTTAAATTTTTTTTCTTATTTATTTATCAACATTCTAGGATTTGGGTTGGTTGCCTTTTGGTTTTTTCTGCTTTATTTTTTTGTTTCGTTTTGTTTTATCATTACCTTGTGAGCTTTTTCGTAAGAATTTTTTAATTTCATCTACTGCCTGCTCATTCTGTGGACAGAACAGCAAACCTGCAAAGGTTTCATGGAAGAGAACATGAACATCCAGGCAAACATTATTGGTGGTTTCAGACCAGTCAATCCCAGCAGTTGAGTAGTCAGTATCCCGTGTGTGGTGCATCAAAACCAGGATAATATTTTGGTCCTCTGTTGAAGGAAAGAAGAAATGGGATTCAATGTTGCAACATACATTCCTACTTAATCTAAATCTTATCGTTAAATTGTCAATCTCAAAATAAGTAATAAAACGACTACTAATTTAATGTGCAAGAAAAAACAAAACAAAACAGTATTTTAATCATAGATTATAAATAACACACTGAATATAGAAAAATGAGCAGTATACCAAGACACAAACCATGGCAAATTCTTGGATTTTCAAATCTAAGCTTTTCTATATACTGTAACTACAGCAGCAGAAACATCATATTGTGGGGTACACAAGGCAATTTATTCAGTATAAAAAGCAGAGATGTGAACAAATGTAAATAATTTTATTCTAAATCTAAAGTCTTTAAACCGTCAGTCAAATTTAAATTTCCAAGTCTTTTGGCCAAGCTCATTTAAATCTCTGGTATCTATCATCTCTGGTATCTTATCATCCCAACAAATTCAAGATCACCTCTAACCTTTTCTCACTAGAACTCAAGAAATTAAGTGTTAGTCCATGGCACTGAATTATCCCTTATTTGTTAATTATCTTTGAACCCTTTGGCATTTATTAGGTTATTGTTTTATCTTTAAACATTTATTTCAGCATAAAAGAAACTTATTTATATTATTTAGAAAACTATTAAAATCTAACATTTAGGTTTTCTAATAAAAATGCTATTGTTAAAATCTGTTGTACTTTACAATCATACAGATAGGGCCTGACATTAAGACCCTCCAACCAACAAAATGTGTCTGAATTTCAGCTGTGAGGGTCGTCACAGCCAGTCTTAGCCACTTTGGTTGATTGGGTTCTATTTACTTTTTAATTGTAGTTTTCTCAAAATTCATTTGAAACAGTAAGCAGTTCACCTTCCACTAGACCCACAAGCACACAATGGTGGTCAGTTTGTGACCGATGTCACTTCAGAAAGGTGGCCCTATAGATAAAAAAGTTTTGAAGCTGTTATAGCACATTTAAACCTGCAGTCCAGTCCTGGCAGGCCAAAAAAACAACAACAAACTGATGATAGAACAAAGAAAGGGAAGAAAAAAAACTGGAGTTTGACACAGTTGACAACTTAGCGAACGTATCACTATTAGTAAATTTATACATTTTTTTAAGTAACACGCAACAAATCTAGGTACTTTTCTTATCTTGTTGGACACAACACTTTTGATGACTTGTTTTAATAATATTATTTAATACTAATAAGTTTTATTATTTTTTACACTGCATAAAATCGTATAAAAGGGGCTTTACTGAAAAACCTTTTCAGAACTGAATATCTGATAATGACAAGTAGTGTTACACATTTTATGTAGTTTGATTCGCGTATCTAAGGGTTGTTTACACTTTAACAAGTTGTAAATCTAGTTTAAGTAAACTTTTGCATGCCATAGTCAGCTTTAATCATATTAGACATTACTTTGCAACAACAAAATTGTGCCCACAATTGGTTGACTATTGTGTGAACATGAATATGTTTTATAGTGTAGCTTCACCACCTATAGTATCAATAATTTAACCTAAAATGCAGACACCACAAAATCGTCCCAAGAGTTTACACCTTTGCTACACAGTGTAAAGGTCACAGAGCTGGGAATATCCTCCTGAAAGCACAGCAAACCTTCTAGGTTTTCTCCAGCTCTTCTCTGAGCCCCTGGAATTTCTCTTGTTTCTCATGTTCCCTTTTCCTGGTGCTGCTGTCATTTGATATTTCCATGTCAACCACAACGGCCTTCCTCTGCTTTTTGTCCACCACCACAATGTCCAGTTGATTTGCCATTACTGTTTGGTCCGTCTGTATCTTGAAGTCCCACAGGATCTTGGTCATTCTCTACCATCTTTGGGGGTGTTTCCCAATTTGTCCTAGGGGTTTCCAGCCCATTATCTGCACAGATGTTCCTGTACCATGGAGGTCTTCAACAGGGGCTACGGGGTCGCAAAACTTTTGATTGATTAGACTTTTTTTTTTTATTCCCCCCTGCAATTTTTTTCCATTGAAATGTATATAGACACACATTAACATGAATTCAACACACTGTAGT
The DNA here is from genome assembly GCA_018398635.1 of Cyprinodon brontotheroides. Taxonomy (NCBI): domain Eukaryota; kingdom Metazoa; phylum Chordata; class Actinopteri; order Cyprinodontiformes; family Cyprinodontidae; genus Cyprinodon; species Cyprinodon brontotheroides. Next base: position 6,022,948 of record JAGKQL010000049.1, on the reverse strand, counting down.
AAACAGATAAATGGAGGGATAAGATGTCTTTCAGTTATCAATGCACACATTCAGTGACACAAAGGAGCTTTTTTATGCTGGCCGCCGTTTCATTCACAACACCTGTCCCAGCAACAAGGAAACAGAATCAGAAATACTTTAATAATCCCAGGGAGAAATGACTTTCGTTACATTACTCCATCTGTAATTGTGTGACTATAGGACCAGTTTGATATAACACAATTTCATACAATATATATTATTAGGGGGTCCCTGCTCCATCTTGTCATCAGTTTTGGGGTCATTGGCCTGGAAAATGTTGAAGACCCCTGCTGTACACTATTCCAGCCACTTGGTTATGGCACTCCATATAAGCTTTCCCTGCTAGCATCTTACACCCTGCAGTTATGTGCTGGATTGTCTCAGGGGCCTCTTTGCACAGTCTGCACCTGGGGTCTTGTCTGGTGTGTTAGGAATCCAGCTTTGTGTGGGTTGGTGTTTTTTGTGTCTTTTCTCTCCCTCCACCACCAGGTGGTGCCCTGTCCTCGTTGGTCCTCTCACACACCTGCAGCTGGCTGGCTGACTCATCACTGAGGACTATTTGAGCCATGGACTGCCACTACCTCGACGCCAGAGTGTTTGCCAGTTTTGGGTACTCTAGCCAAACTGAGATTAGCTGAGTCTAACTGAGTCTTTGTTTTCACTGAGTCTAACTGTGTTTTTTGTCTTTGCCTTTTCAGCAGGAAGTCATCCTGCAAGCTGGATGCTTTGGCCTTCTCCCCCTGGAAGGATTGTTTGTGTCTCACACTGGGCAGGGGATTAACCTACACAAGTTCCGTTAAAGTCCTCCTTGATTTCCAAGTGACCGCCGATCAATAGCTCATCAGGGTCTAACTAAGTCTATACCTGTCCGCCCTCCAACGAGTCTCAACCTCCTAAAAAACCCAAACCGACTGGATTCTGGGATGAAAGTTTTCTCCACTAACGTGAGTCCCGTTTTCTCTGTCTCTCCAAAGTTATCATTCAAAGTTCCCACAGATCCTGAACTAACCAATGAAACTTCCCTTCCCTCTTCCAGTTCCGGTTCAACAGTTCACTGTGTTTCCTGAAACCTACCCTGCTGGTTTCATCAATAAACCTGTTCAAACTTTTACCCTGGTTCTATGAGTGGTTTACTGCATTTGGGTCAGATCTCTTAAGAAAATCATGACATGGTATGGTCGATCTATGCCTCTCGCTCTGATGCTCAGGGCCTGCTCCTGTGCAGCCATGATAAATGCCTCTGTGCTGTCCTTCAGTCCGGCCCTGTCTAGCCATTTGTAGGATTTCCTGATATCTGCCACTTCAGTTATGTTTCGGTGGCACATCCCGTGTAGGGGCTTATCCTCCCATGACGGAATCCCTAGAACCTCATCTTCTGTTCCCTATTGTCTAGAAATTCACTGAGCACGTTGTCTTTTGGAGCCTTATTCTTGATGTACTTATGGATGTTTCATCCTGGATAGTTGCTCTCACGCCCACTAGTTCTCCGCCTCTTACACTTCGGCTAGTGTACAGTCTCAGGGTGCTGGATTTGGGGTGGTACCCCCTGTGCATGGTTAGCAGCTTTTGTGTGTTAAGATCTGTGGCCTGTATCTCATCCTTTGCCCTGTTTATTATTCCTGCATGGTATCTGATTACTGGTACAGCGTAGCTATGTATTATTGCCATTGAGCTGGCTTCTTATGACCTGCCTTCCATTGGAGGTATTTGGTTGTAGCCGCTTTCCTTATCACCTTTTTGAGGTTGCCATTTGCTTGTGGGATTCAAAGGTCCTTGTAACTGTCCTCAATGTCTGCTATTGTTCCTTCTGGGAGGGAAACCCCCCGTGTGAAATACCTTCTGACCACACTTCTCTAGTCCAAGTGACATCCTGGTGTCTCTGCTGTATCTCCGAATGGTATGGATCAATGAATCAATCCTAGCGTACAGCTTGATGTCATCCATGTAGAGGAGGTGACTTGTGGAAGTCCCATGCCTGAGTCAGTATCCATAGCCCATCTTGTTGATTATTTGGCTGAAGGGGTTCAAGCCTATGCAAAACAGCAGTGGGGACATTGCATCTCCTTGGTCTCGAATTACTTTTTTCTCCACCAGGAGCCGATGTTTGGCACCTCTGGTATTTTGAACAGTTTGCTTCTGAGCTGTGCTCATGTATTGGTCCATGGGCCCACTTGTCTTAGCCACTATGATCCCAGACATTAGCTTCCACATTGTGGAGAGGCCGGTTATTGGCGGGTAGATTGATGGGACTGTACCCTTTGAGGGATCCTTCAGGATCAGGATTGTGTGCCCTTTGGTTAGCCATTCAGGGTGGTTCCCATTTCGCCGGAGGCTGGTTCATTTGTGCTACCAAGTGTTCATGGAGTGCCATGAGTTTCTTAAGCCAGTAGACGTGTATCATATCGGGTCCTGGTGCTGTCCGGTTGTTCATACGTGAGACTCTTTCTTGGATGTCTGCCACTGTGGTGGTGGTTCAGAGCCACCAACCACTGTGCATCACTGTGGTGTGCTACCTCCTTCTCCATATGCCTTTCCAGTTCTGTTCAGTTTCCAGCCATGGTGTGGCTGTTCTCCTAATACTCCCCTGCCAATGAGCGTACACTTTCTATGGTTGCAAGCTAAAAAGGAATTAAAACCAAGGCCACCCACTCCGAAGCTCTTAGTTAATCATATAAACACAATCCAGGGGATGGAGACATAAACTTTTCACGCCACTGCCAGAAGGTCTCCAGGTGGGCGCCACCCACCTGGAGACCACTGGGAGCGCCTGTGAGAGTCATGTTCTTTGACTTCTCCAGCGCTTTCAACACCATCAGACCTGTGCTGCTGAGGGGGAAGCTGGAGGACGCTGTGGTGGACAAGCACCTAGCTGACTGGACCAACAACTACCTCACTGACCGTCCTCAGTACATGCGGCTGCACGGCTGCCAGTCAGAGGTGGCACTCTTGCAGCACCGGGCCCACCAGGCACCATCCTGTCTCCTTTCTTTTCACCCACAACACTTCCAGACTTCACCTACAACACGGACAGCTGCCACCTTCCAGATGTCCTCAGATTACTTGGCCATTCTGGGCCGTGTGTCTGAGGGGAACGAGCTGGAATAATGGGTCGGTCATCATGGACTTTGTGGACTGGTGTGAGAGAAACCATCTGTCTCTGGAACACCCAGTAAGACTCAAGGAGATGGTGATCGACTTCAGGAGAAGACCACCATCACCCCCTGCCCCCGTGAACATCCAGGGACAGGACATAGAAACTGTGGAGAGTTTCAAACACCTGCGTGTTCATGTTGGAATAACAAACGGACTGGACTGCACAACACCGACGCTTCTGTATAAGAATGGGCCAGAGCCGCCTCCTCCCTAGAGGAGGCTGAGGGCCTTTAAAAGCAGGCACGTTCCTTAAAACTTTTTATGACTCCCGTGGTGGCTCTCAGCCGCCCTCTACGCTGTCGCTCTGGATGGGCTCCCTGGCAGCTCAGATTGGGACAGAAAGAGACTGAATAAGTTGGTGAGAAGGGCCACTTCTGTCCTGTCCTAGGCTGACCTCGTGGAGTGCAGAGGCTGAAAGGAGGATGCCGTCCAAACTCACATCCATCATTGACAACACCTCTCACCCCCTGCACCAGACTATTAGAGGAGCTGATGAGCAGCTCCTGAAGTCAGAGACCTAGACACCCTGTCTGTAAGAAGGAGCGCTTAGCACAGGTCATTCATTCCTGCTGCCACCAGACTATACATAATAATGCAGTTACTAGGCAACCACAATAACTCCTGTAAAACCACTGTGCAGCTACATTATTATAGTTTTTTTATTTATATAAGCCATCCGGATTGTGCTGCATATTTTTATTTCTTATTATTTTTTTTCCTTTTTTTATCTTGCTTTTCATTGTGTGCGGTACATGTACACTGTACACTTACATCATCCTATTTAGACATTTGATATACTGTGTATACCTGGATATACTGTGTATATATATTGTTTATTCTTGCACCTTTTTCAATTCCCTGTTTGCAATCCTTCTGTAACTTTTTTTGCCAATATGTGACGAGTGAATTTTCTCCTCTGTGAGATCAATAAAGCCTATCTTATCTTAAGCTCAGAAAAAAGACTGTTGAAGAAATGGATCACACATTTAAAGATGTATGATACTAGTTATATATAAACTAGAAAAATATGGGTTTTACAGCGTAATCTGTTCCCTGCACCTGATAACTCAGAGCTGTAAGTTAATGTGCAGCATGTTTTTTTTTTTTTTTATGGTCTAGCCTTCAATTGTTTTTTTGTTGTTGTTTTTTTTCAAATTATTGACAGATATCAGAAAAAATTCGACCTAAAATATTGTTTTTCAGGTAATTTTTTATATATTAGTGGATTGGAAACTGTTATTTATTTAACTGACACCAATTTGGCATTCCATAGATACCTATGGCCTGCCGAAGATCGTTGGCTGTTGGCAGCTACATGCGACATATAAGGTGAATTTTTTCCAATCTGTGCACCTGCTCCCAAAAATGTCTGTGCACACCACTGGTCCTGGTAATTTTTTTATTTTATTTTACACCAACTAAACGGTTGTTTCTCTTCTACCAGCAGGTTTCCACATAGTAATTGTACATCTCTTTTGTACTCAGGGCTATTGCAGACTACCATAGGAGGTTGGGATCCTATGGGGAGAAAAACACACTCGCTCTTTTTAAACTCTCCATGATGACAAGCAGTAGCACCATCTAATTCCTCATTTAAAAAGGGTGGACTACAACAACATGGCACCTGTTATTCTTTGTGCAGAAAACCTTAGTAGATCCCTCGCAGTACGGCCCATGATTGCACATGCAATGTTTGTTTATATTAGCAGTTATTTGGTATCTTACTAAATCAGGTCCAAAGTGTACTGAATAAAATGCACATACATTTCGAGCCGACAGTATCCTAGGTACATTGACACTAGGTTAGCAGGGAGAAAATCTAAAGGGTAGGTTATGTTTATCTTTTATTTTAAAAAACAATGCGATTTGATAAAGAGTTCAGGGACACTTTCATGTTGTGGATTATTGCTAGCTATTAACATCCAATGATCAGTTCAGGTCACTGGCTAATAACAGGTATATAATAATAAAACAGTTACTGAGACTTTAGTGTTTGAAAAGTCCAAGTCAAGTCTCAACTCATTAAGGCACAAATATACGTCAAGTATGAAGTGTTTTATTTTTGCAATTCAAGTCACCATTTGTTGTCCTAATCGAGCTTGAAAATCAGATCTGGATAACATGGACTACCTTGTGCCATTTTTGTTTATAGGGGTTGTCCATAGTGTTTTTTTCTATTGTGGTTGTTTAAACTACCTAAAATGGGGGACAACAAAGCAGAATACTTAATCCTCAGCTTAGATTTCTTAAAAAGGTTTAAAGTATATCTTTGTTTTTAATGAGAAAAACATAGAAACTATCCCTAAATTCCTTACTTTTCACAGTTTCCAAGGCTGCCTCCACATCTGATCCAACACGAGATGTGATGGGACAGAAAACGATAGTGTAGTGTTGCTTCATCTTCTTTGTTTTCACTCCCTTGAACTTCTTAGCAATTTGTTTCATCAAAGCTTCATCTGCCCCAAAGGTTTCACCTGTAGTGTGTTTCTCAACCTAAATAAACAGTGAAAACAACCAAGCTAAGTTCACCATAAAATAATGACAACTTGAGGCTTTCCATAAAGAACATTTTTAGCAGTCTTTCAATTAATCTGTGACAATACAAGACCTGATTGAAGAAAAAAGATTGATGAAGCACTATGCTAATTTACACCCCTTACCTTAAGCTTTTTTAGTTTCCCTTTCACCCATTTTTCATCGGCTTCTTTAGTTCCTTCTTTAGGAAGCTTATTTAATTTTTTGAACATCTTTTGGCTTCCTAGCAGAAAGGAAATAAATAATACTGTAAGTAGCTCCATCCATCCATCCATCGATCAATCGATCGATCAATCCATCCATCCAAAAAAGACAAAAAAATTCAAATAAAGGAGGTCAGAGACTCACCAACCTATCTAAATTCCAATTTTTGAAAGCAGTAAAAATCCAGTAAATTCCAGTTTATGGGTATTTAACTTTAAATACCTATAATAACTATTTAAAGTATTTAAAAGAGGGAAACCTTATGAATTATAAAGCTAAATTGGTTTAATCTTGAAAAAGACTGTTTCATGCCAAACTAGAAATGAAAATTAAGCTTGTAAGTTAAAGGCATTCACATTTATTTATCCACGGATGTGAGTGTGCAAAGTTTTAAAACAGCAAAAGCTTCTTTTATCAACTACATTTTCCAAAATACAGTCCAACATGACAAAAATAAAACGTAACCCCTACCTTTTCTGTTGGTTGTGCTCCTGTTTGGAAAGAGTGAAAGAGTGAACCACACAACGACACAACAGAGAGCAGAGGAATCTTTCACTTTCATTTTTTGAGAAACAACCAAGTATACAGGAAGTTGGCTTACCTTTAACATTAAAGGACTGCACGACAACAGACTTTATTCTGACCACTTTTTTTTGTACTATAGCAACAGATATATTTTTGCTGTTATTGATTAAAGCTTTTAGTGCTTATCAAAAACTAAACATATAACTTTACAAAAAAAAAACAACAACAAAGAAACTGTTGATTGAGACTTTAAGGTGAATATGAAGATGAATATTAAGGTAATATAAGAATTACATAAAAAAAATAAGACTATAAAAATGACTAAATCTGTAAGATATACATAAACATATATAGAAACAACAACATTCACTGTTTCATATAAGATGGTAATAAATAAGGTAGGCCTATACAGATGTGATTCAAATAGCATTAGCTTTCTTAGAAGATTCTCTGAGTGGAGAGTTAGTAAAGGGTTGTTATGTTGTACAGGAAATTTCTTGAATTTAAAAAAATATAATTAAAAAGTGGCCAGAATGACCACCCTTCTTTCAATACCAAAAACACAAACCTTCCATCAACAGTCTGTCCCCTTCAGGATATCTTGATGATACTTTGTGCTGCAGCTGCAGCCTTCCAGCCATTAGCGTCTGTAAACCCTTTTCACAGGTGCACGTGCCCCGTTGTGGGTGAATACATTTTTTCTTTTGCACTAAGAGGGAATTTATATCAGATTTATATTTATTTAGACTATGTTTTTGATTTATTAAACATAGTTCAACACAAACCTCTGTTTTTCAAATGTTGCCAATCTCCCTCATATTTCACAGGGTGCTGTGTCTTTTCTAAAACATTTTGTCGAAAAACAGCCCTGAAGCTTCATTCCCCTTTCCTTAATGAATTAAATGGTGCCGGAATTATATCAATAGGACCTTTATGCCAAAGTTATAGCTCTAAACACAGCTGAAAAACACATGTTTTGAAATGGATGCCTCTCCCAAGCTATTTGATGTACAAATATGAAGTTTAGTATGGAACATTCTCAGACCCTTCTAGCACTCACATTAAAGGAATTTTGCCATGCAACTGCGTTGTATATATTATTCTATTATTCTTATGGTTTTCTGTCCTTTCCTCTCAGATTCTACATGCACATTAGCTCATATAGTGTTGTCATGTGTTGCATTTCTGAACTTAAGAGTATGTTTTTTGTAATTTAAAATCAGCCATACTTCTGCCATTTGCTTCTCTATGATTCCTCTATTTTCAGGAAGGCCATTAAGCTTTTCTTATTGCTCATTTCTAGCACTTTACAAAAGTTATTGCTTCCAGGTTTAGCTGAATTATTTTCTCTCCATGTTTCACATTACTTCAACTTTTAAACCCTTTCATCAAGCTTCTTATGTAGCACTAAGCTGCTCAATCAATACTGCGTTCTTTAACATTAATAATAATAATATATTTTATTTGTATTGCACTTTACATTTCAACAAAATCTCAAAGTGCTACAAAATTCATAGTTAAAACAAAACCGTACAATAAAAACAGCATACATAGTTAAAACGAGACATTACAATAAAATAACTTACGTATAGTAAAAAACAAAATAGTAAAATAACCATAAAACCACACAGATAAAGTACTAATGTTCAAAGGCCATTTTAAATAAAAAATGTCTTGAGGCCTTTCTTGAACGCCTCCACATTTTAGTCTCTACCCTTAAACCAAACCTGTATTTCTTCAACCAGATAAGATGCCAGGTTTTTTTTCTTTTTTTTTTTTTCTAATTTTTGTTCTGATTCTGCTAATTTAATACATTTCAGCCTATATTTTCAACATTGGCTTAATTCTGCTCTATTTCTGAACAGGCATTAAGCTTTTCTATTTGCTGCTATTTCATAAAATGTCTGTCATGTTTTGGCTGTTGGCTTCAGCTAATTTTCAATGAAAAAATTAAGCATTTTTCTTTTCTGCTATTTCAGACCATTTCACCAGAATTTTGCCATTTTCAAAATCAAGTTTTAGTAACAGGTGATAATTATCTTTAACGCCCTCATTCCGGGAGACAGAGGCGTCTAAATGTTGAGTCGACAGGGCTTATCAGGATAGTTAATCTCATGCCTGTAAAACTGAAACTTAGACTTTCTGAACTCATAAAGACATCAGGTTAACTTGCTCCAGCAAAAGAAGCTGACATTCTTTACTATTGCAATGTATTTGTAATAAATGTAGGTTTATATTCTCTATTTATAACTTGTTGGATCCCTCATCATTACATATTTTTTCAATGTTTTTTTTGCCTTATGTTTAATTTTAAAATCTACAAAGTGAAAGTGAAATCTGAAGATAAGCTTTAGTAGAGTCACTTTTACTTTCTCTTTTTAAGATCACTTGAGGATTTATGTCGAAGGTCCAGAAGATTGATTTCTCCCTCTTTTTCAATGACATTCTGCTGATTGTTATTTATCCAATGACTCATGTAATTAAATAGCTAAAAGTATTTGTTTAAGATTTATGCCAGACAGGTTAAATTGTTTTATTTTTCCAAATGTATTTAGGATCATTAAAATGAATCTTATTTTCAGCAGTTCTTTAAAAGAAAATACATGGTTTCAGCTGCTCCTTCCCATGATAACATATTACAAATAGATAGTAGTACGGTTTATCTGTTTTTCTGCACAAGCTGATTTTATCATGTACAGATATTTATCCACCAGTTTTGACCAGGATTTCCTGTTATACTGTACTTACTAAACTTTAAAGATGAGCTCATGTAATTTTCGCAGGTTTCAGCGATCCATGTATAATTGTCCAGATGTGAGTATATGTGTGTTTTAAATATTGGCATATATTTTTGACTTAAGCTTTCTTATTGAGAGATGATACAGAAAAAAAATCTTCCTTTTATGATAGTATACAATATACTGTGTAGAAAAGAAATGTATCCCTCCTTACTTCTCCCTTTCTTCCAGAGACTTTCAGTTTTCTTAATAGCCAGGTTCTGATTGAACTGTATTTAAAAATAAGCTCTCAGATAAAAAAAAACAAAGTGCAAAATGTCGTGTTATTTTTTAAAGTCAAAAGCACTTATTAAAGTTAACCTAACAGTGTATGAAAAAGTGATTATACCGTACCACTTTGTTTTTAATCTTGCTACTCAAGGCACACTATCCTGCATATTTTAGATATTTCTTATCATACACCCCACACCGTGCCCCATATGTACACACTTAACGCTAGCAACTTTTCAACAGCTGTTTATTAACTAAGTAATTTCTTAAACACAAAACACAACAGTATTGGTCTTTTATTTTCTATTTCAAATACTTTTAATCTTGTAGCTTTGAACATTGGTTATGCTTTCTGTTTTTCATGGGACTTCAGCATACAGTGCACCTTGCCACGGTGTCATCATTCTTCATCATGGCCGGTTCTAGACAGGGGACAACGGGGGCCAGTGCCCCTGTAGATCATGTCTGGCCCCTGTTATGGCCCCTGTACTGAAGAAATAATACTTAAAAGAAATCCTAATGATGACATGTGCTGTAACAGACATGGTTACTGATAGGTCATTTGGATCTATTTCATTATTTTTCTTTACAAATTCTGTTTTACTAATTATTCAAAAACAATAAGGTGATAGCTTCAGTGGTACTGAGATAGGATCCCAGTTTTCATCTGCCATTTTTTTTTTGTTATTCACAACAAATAAAGAAAAAATGCTCTAATTTTTACAGATTAATTTTACCGTTTTTCTTGAGTCCTAATTCAAATATTATAGAAAATGCTAGTTTTACCTTAAATTAAGTCAAAAATATGCAAAATAAATTATACATTTATATTGACCTCATAAGAAATAGATTTTTTATTGAACCTTTTTGAATAGAAATTTCCCCCCATGCAGCTCTCTTAATATATTTGAATCCCTTGCCCTGTTTTGTATTTCATGCTTTTCTGGGCCACCATGAAAACATGCTGGCCCCCTCCTGGCCCCCTGGTACATTTGCTCTAGATCCGCCACTGTTCCTCACCTTCACTAGACGTGGATATACTTTAGTATATTCAATTGCTGCTAAATTAGTCTGATATTTTCGCTTTTTACTCGAGGATTCAACCTCTGCAGTTTCACAGGATGCACAGCTTTGAGTGGTAACTAGGTGACTGCCAGAGAGTAGCCCAGAGAAACTTATCGGACTGATCCAATCAGCCTTCTGACAACTAGTAGCCTGGAACGCTCGGGGAACAGTGCATCGCTTTGGACATACAGGTTGCACAGGTTTCACAAGCAATCTCCTCCCTACAGTACATATGGACTCTCTTATTGTCAGCACAATTGCAGTAGTTCTAATCCACACATGGTGAATTAATTACTGTACGGCCTGCATGCTCTCACTCGCATTAAAAAACTCCACCTGGCATAGTCTAAAATCCGGGATAATTTATCTGACTCTCAGGTATCCGTAAAAAAATATCAGGGAGACTCCCAGAACTTCCGGGAGACTTGGAATGTCTGTGATTCCCCACTTGAATGGATAGTCTCTACTGTAGAACTTCACTGGATTTCACTCAAAGAGCCTTCGTTTTAACTGATCCATCTTTGTTTTTTCATTATGATTCACAAATTTATTTGTTGGGAAAAAGTGATCATAAACTTCCCCTGTTGTATACCCAGTTCTCTTATCTGCAGTTTCAGTAATGCCAGTTGTTCCACCTGTTTGTTCAGCTGTCTCTCCCTGGTGCCCAAAACTAAGTCCAAGTCTGCTGGGTCCATTTCTGGCTGGTTGTACTGTCACAGTGGTGGTGGAGGTTTGACAGGACCCAAATGCAGTAAAAAAAATAAAAAAGGTTAAGGTTTTTCCTTGAAGGTTTAATTAACCGAGAGTTCAACAGAAGCAAAAATCCAAAACATAAATCCACAAAAATGCTAAACACCAGGAATACTCACAACAAGAAGGGGACAAAGTAATGACGACAAACCAGCAAAGAGTGACTGAACAGGAGGAGAATAAATGGGAGAGAGAAACAAAGACCAGGCTATTTAGCAGATTGGGAGCAGTTGTGAACAGAGGAGGCAAGAAGGGAGCTAGGGAAATGGAGACTGACACAAGAGGGCAAACAGGAAATATCTAAAGTACTCAAATACAATCAAAAACAACTACAAAGCAAAATGGAAATAAGACTAAAGAAAACTCAGTGAGATAAAACTTTAACAGAACCAAAAAACACATTGACACACAATGTCTTTTTTATAAAAGTTTTTTTTAGCTCTTGCATTTTTTTTTCACTCTCTGTCGTTGTATTATCCAAATCAGCCTTTTGTTGTTCACTTAACACATCTGGATCAGAATTTTCTGCAGGATATTGTTCTGCAACATCATCATTTGCTTCAAGGACTTTACTGGCTTCTGCTGTGAGCTTTGCAAAGTTGTCCCTAAGCCCTCCTTCAGACATCATTGTTTGCATTCATAGCACATTATGGGCTAAACGAGAGGATTGACGCTTCACTTTTGTTCTAGCCTTCTTAATGATAAACTCATCATCTAGGAACTGGATAAGCTCTGCATACGCCTATGTGTTTTTCATTCTCCACCTTCATCTTCATCTTCATCATCTTCATTCTTTAAAATGACATCTTTTAAGCCTTGTAACCGAAGGTGTTGAAGAAACTTTGTCTCCCACAGCTCATATTTCTCCGCATCTCCATCATTAGCTAGCCGTGACCGGCAGTTACTCACTTCTGTCACTCTTCTGCTCATGGTGTTTTTTTTCATGCAGGCTGATCTTCACCGGACACGCAATTTCTATACGATAAGTTGATAGCTTTTGGGCTCACTGATGCTCCTACAGTGGGATTGTCTTTGTCTACCTTGATGACATTATTATTCTCAGGATTTGGAGTCCCATAGGAGACACCTCAAAACTGTCCTAATAAATCTGCTTCAGAACTAACTGTTTGTCAAGGCTGAGAAATGTTTTACGTTAACACAATGCCTTTTCTGAGTTTTGTGGTCTTACCTGATCAGAGCTCCATGGACCCTATGAAGGTGTGCGGAGTTAACGACTGGCTGGTTCCTGGAGACCAGTAATAATAGGAAAAAGGAGATCAATAGTTCATTTCTAGACATCCAGAACGTTTATTCTAGAATATCATTTTGTTTCAAAATTGTCATTTTGACATGATGATTTATATAGCGCCATTAACAAGCTGTTGTTAATGGCGCTATATAAATAAACAGATTTGAATTGAATCTGACAGAGAAACGTTTTTGGAGATCTTTCCTTACAGTTGCTGTTGTTTGTTATAGTCTTTAGTTTTTTATGTTTTCTACATTTTTTAGATATATATGAGCCTTTATACTTTAACTGGCTTTTTTTTTTTGCTGCAGACACACCCAAATCTCCCTAATGTAGAGCAATAAAGGTTTTTTATTTGAATTAATTCAGTGGAGTAATGAACTGCACGGTCTTGGTTCCGTTAAGATTTCTGAGTTTTCAGTTTCACGTTGATCAATGTTTTTCTTTGTTTTCTAGCTTTATTGGTGTTTTCTGGATATATTTGACTTCCCTAGCTCCTTCTAGTAGCCTCTGCTCACACATGCTCCCAATCAGCTCATTAGTCCTGTCTTTGTTCAGTCTGCCATAAATACTCTCCCTGTGCAGTTCACCAGTGCTGGTTCCTCATCTTTCCCTAGCTCCTCGTGCATGTTTTCCCTGATGTCTCCATGGTTCTGGTTTGTTTTACATTTTTATGTTTATGATTCTTGGATTCCTGCCTCAGTTGCTTGTGAACCCTCCATTAAAGCTACAAGAACTCACTTCTGCCTCCCTGCCTCTGCATTTCAGTCCTCAAAACCTCAACAAAACCTTGACAAAAGGAACCAGCCAACATGGACCCAGCAGAGCCCAGCCTGGATGCACTAAAATACTTCTTCCTCAATCTTGGGAATACTCTGGACTCCATAGCCACTCTCAGCCTGCCTAGGAAGAGGGTGAGTGTGGCTGGCCAATTAAAGCAGATTCTTTTCTCAAACAC
>JAGKQL010000049.1:5986329-6008980 GCA_018398635.1 Cyprinodon brontotheroides | reverse complement strand
CAGTCAGAAGACTCCAAGGTCATCTGTGTGGCATCACATCCAGTCCAGCATCACCACCAGGGACTCCTGCTCAGTCAAAATTGTATATATTTATATATATGTTCTCTAGTAATATTTTTTTGATATCTTCTGTAAATAGTTGTAGTAGTTAATTTTGAAATCTAATGTAAATAGTTAAAAATGTTTTTAATAGTTTATTGTAAAAATAAACTGATGCTGTCACTGAGAAGTTGTTCTAAGTTTACTTAAATTATAAAGAAGTGATGAAACAGATAATGTAAAAAGGTTAAAAGACTAAGAACACACTGACAACAATAACTTTTATAAACAATTTAATAATTTAATTTAACAATAACAGCAACAAAGAACCTCAACTTGTTAAAAAAAACACCAAAAAAATAATAATGTCTGTCCACCATCCTCTCCAATAAATTAAATAATCTGTCCATCCTTTCTCGTCTCTCCCTTTCTCTTCTCTCCTCCGCCTCCCTCTGTCATCTGATATCCTCCCTGATCAAATCCACCAACTCGTCACTCCTTCTTCTCTTCCTCCTTTCCCTCTTCTCTCATCCTCATCCACCCTGATGCTGCTCAGCCTCTGCAGCACCTGGCCCTGGTGTGTCCTCAGGGATGGAGGCAATTAGGACAGGTGGGGCAATAGAGGGTCTCTGTCCTAATACCTAATCCATGAGGACAAATCAGGGCCAGGTGGCAGCAGTGGGCATCCCACTGACCCCCTGCCCTGTCCCCTGATCTTTGCATTCCTAAAGTAGAGAAAAAAACAATTAGATGCTATTTTCTGTAGTGTTTCTTTAAAGCTAGAAAAAAGGAATGTTTCATGATTCGGATGGATTGATGAAATTCTACAGAAAAAGACTTTGGAATGGTAACCTGGAGATCACTTTTTTAAGCTTACTGAAAGTGTAAATTTACATGAATATAAATTAACACCTATATAACATTATCCAAACCTGAACAAACTTTGTATTTTCTTTTTTTAAGCTGTCCCACTTTTTTTGGCCTGTTGTGGCTCAACTTTTCCCTCCAGGCCAACAGAAATGAGAAGAGATAAACACACTAGGATCACTTCTATCACGAATAAGAGATTTACAAAAAGTGGCATCTGAGCATCATTTGTTGTGATCAAAAGATTATATTTGTACTTTGGTGTTTGAACAGGACTTCTTTTAACTTGTGTGACTTTTACACAGAAATGCAACATGTATATGGAATTCTGCCTCAACTCTTCCCTCCATCCGACTGCAGCATTATTTTTGGCCCCGATGATAAGGTGGTCATTTTATCCACTTCTCTGTCTGCTCCCTGGAGCAAAAGGACATGTAAAGCATATTTCTGTTATGTCAACAGGCAAAATGACTGTTCTGTATAATTACGCCGGTATTGTTCTTCAAGCGAATTATACTTTAAACTGTATTATACTGTACTGTAAATGAACTATACATTATTGAGTAATAAAACAAAATGTTTGCAGTATTGACAGCCCAGTACAGCTGGACTAATGTTATTTCTTCAGCTGCTTTAAGCTTTAACAGTTCTAATCCTTTGTAATTAACTGTATGAGAATAAACAGATCAGATTAGTGAGGGATATCAGCACAGTTACAATAAGATGTAGGTTAAAATAAAAAAAATTGTGATATTTGTATGAAGGCTTTTAATATGTTGATGAGCATCTCGTATCAACAGGTTAGCTTTAAGCTTTAGCTTTAGCTGGTCCTGCACATCCCGAGGGCTCCGTTACCGTCATGTATTTTAATAGATGTTCAGATAAAAAAAACAAAAACAAACTGCTTACATTTAAAGGTGTTCTCCGCACTACTGCCGGCGCTGCTGCTGCTTTCCGTTGTCCGTAATTTGAAGAAAATCCGACTTTCTTCTTCTTCTTCTTCTTCAACTACCTACTTAAAAAAAAAAAAAAGCACGCAAAGCACCTCGGGAAATCTAGTGGGAGGCGAGGCCACTAAGGACGGTAGCGATGCATCCTCAGAATTTGGGGGAAAGGGGGACGCATTTTAAGGCTGCATTTTAAGCGTCCTCAGAATTTTTGCCAAATGGGACAGCCTCCGTGCAGCGTTGTGACGTCACCGGCCTTAAAATGCGTCCTCCGAAGTATGCAGCCTGCGAATTAAGATGCTGCCTCTGACACCCTTGCCTCCAAAGCTAAAAAAATACTACACGTATTACATAAACCATTATCACTAAAGGACGCAGAGGAATAACTGAACATCCGACACAGAGAGCAGGAGAGAGGATAGGAAGAAGGAAGAGTTGGAAAAGAGTCAAGGGAGGGAGAAAGAGAAGCCATAGCTAGAACTAGCCTAGGCTATCTACTCCTTACTATCAGAAATAAAACGATATGTGAAAGCAACAAGTGCTCAGTAGAAAAGTGCAGCAGAAGGTGCTGTGTTTTAAAGTGGTTCTGCACATTTAGAGTTACTAAGATACAGAGATATCACAGAAAAAAGAACTTAATTCAGACGGCGATAGCCTGGACGGCAGCAACACTGCTCAGTAGTCCAAACAGGAAGTGTACACGATACGTCTCACCAACAGCAGCAGTAGCCAATTGTATCTTTTTAAACTTGAGCACAACCTTTAGCCTTTGTGGAATTATATGTATTAATCAGAAGTAAAATTATGTTTAATTGAGTGCAGACAGCAATTCTAGCCAAACTTAATCGCATTATCATATAAACAATCTTCATATAAACAATCTTCTTGATCAGGACATTACATTATGACCACAGCTCATGTGTTATTTAAGATACTTCTGTACATGGTTATGTTTAAATAATGTCTGAGAATGGGTATTGCACAAAAATGAACTTTGTTTGCTAATGTATGCTATGTTGGAGCCCTGTTCCATTTGTCTATTTTATTGTCTTGGGCAGGACATTTTACTTGCCTTACCTGTTGCTGTTGGTATAATTGCCCAGTTGCCGCCTCACTTATTTCTGTCTGCACCAAGGCAGCTCTGCATACAATGTAGCTCACTACCATTAGAGTGTATGCCTGAATAGGTGAAAAAAATGTATCTAGTATGAAGTGTTTTGGGGTCCATTCTCTTGATAAATTGCAATATAAGCAATTTTTAAACAGAGAAATTGGCCTGGCATAATTGTGTAATATCACAAAAATGCAAAGTTTATTCCCAGTAAAAATTTGTTAAAATTCCAGTTAGTATAATTATTATATCCTGAGGTAAGCGGGCCAACTCAAGGTTTCTATTTTTTAGACATCTTTCTATTTCAAATATGTTGCATGAATATTGAATTAATATGCTTTCTATTCACGAAAGTGCTTTCATCACAGATAGTGCCCTTAAGGGAGCAAACGTGCTCTGTGAAAATATGCCAAAGCAAACAAATAAATAAATAAACACTCCATTTGCATTTTTCCACTAAACATGACCTCCAGCAAAGCTAGCATTGTTCCATGAATATAGCTACCTAAAAGCATCTATATACAGTATTGAAATGTCCAAGTATGTCTCCATGGCAGGAACACAATCATTTTTGATATAGCCAGACTTAGACTTAGACATACTTTATTGTTATTTTGTACACACAGAGTGTATATAAAAAGAAATTTTGTTGAGTACAGGTCTCACGACATTTACATTTTTTCAAATGTGGAGCAGTGACAAAAGGTAAGCAGCAGTGATAAATGCAAACATACAACTAACTTTTTTTTTTATAAACCCCATTTTATACAACATGCAGCAGTCTAATGGCAGCGGGGGAAAAACCCATACATCTTAGCAGCAATTGTTAAAAGAATTTCAAATATATTTAATTTAATTATTTAAGCATTATTTTGATAAGCTTGTTTTATTTTTTAGAGACTTTAGCAATTTCAGTACAAATAATCAAAAACAGATCATTTTGAGGAGGAAATACTTAGTTATCAAGTTTGTTGTCTTGAGTAATCTGTCATAATGTCATATCACACATTTTTCCTTTGCAAAGTTTCTACATACAGACCAATAACAGAGAACTAATTATTAAAAAAAATGTATTTCAGTCACTTCATTTACTAATTGAAACACAAAATAATGGTTAATTACATTGACATATTACTATCAGGCTTTATGTCTGTTAATATTGATTTTAGCTTTCAGCTAAAGATAACCCAATCATTCAACAAAAAATAATATCAAAAGATATATTTAAAGCATGCTTATTTGAGGCGTTAGCTGTAATGTAAACCCATCCTATTTGACTAACCCTAAAATTGACATTTATATAATTTATTTTTAGATCTCAATTTTTCTGAGTATTAACTCACATTTTATCATGAAGTACGTTGCATGTTTTTGAACAATATTCTGCTGTGAATCAATGTGTATCCCCACACAGTTTTTCAGCATAGTCGTCTCCAAAGTCAATCATCAGTTTCAGTGCAGCCAAGATCAGGTTGTCAACGTCTTCATTGAGCTCGGTTTCATCACTGTAGTTCTTCAGTGGAAGAATGCAGTTCATGGGAATCCCCAGGCTAGAACTGAAGTCACCCATCTATATAAATATAATAAAGTACAATAGAATAATTTTATTTAAAAATATATATATATATTTTTTTTTTTGTCTGTTTTTTTCTTAGGGTTTTTAAATTACTTTATTACATCTCACCTTTTTCTTTAAGTGTTTGCTCCTGTAGACATTTCTCAGCTTTGTTTCTGTTTCACCACAGGCTTCATCAATGTGGCTGAGAATTGCCAGCTGAGGAATACCTGAGAATACGGATATTTTCCTTGTAAGTGTGAGTAGAATTGTTTTTATAATCCTTTCTTTCTATTGTTTTCTTTGAAACATACAAATAGACCATAGTTAAAACAAATATGTGAACATATCATAGAAAGTACATCCCAGAAACAAAATAAGAGAAAAAAAAAAAACAAATAAAACAAAATAAATCATATGTTCAGCCATTCTCTTACAATGTGTTTGTTTACTACAGGGATCCACAGAAATCCATCCCCTAACCAAAGTGTTTGGATAATATTTTTTTTCCTTACCCAGTTCACTGGCAGCCTCTCTGATATCCTTCATTTTCTGTAAGACAGAGGAATTCATCTGTGCTGCATTAGCAGAATAAATGCAAACCAGAACATGGACTCTGTCACTGATGGATGGGGAAGAGTTGTACCCAAAATCACCAGAAGAAAGTGTAGATGCAGGATTGAACTGAAAAAGAACATAATATATATATTATACTGAATTGGACTGAAAATTAGACATCAATGATGACTATCTGCTTTCATTTCATACCAACATATAGACAGAAGCTAAAAACATTTAAACCTCAAGGTCAGCACTGAGCTGAGCTGAAATAAAACCTTACTGCATTTAAATAGCTGTTGAGTCAGTTAAGGTCACTCTCAACTCTCATGAATCCACAGAGAGGAATACTTTCTTACATCCTACATAAGCGTCTGAGAGGAAAATGAGCAAATTAAGACTTTTCAGACATTTCAGGCTTTTAGCAGTCATAAACCTTGGTTTTCTTCACATCAGACACATTGGTATTATACTGAAAAAAGTGTAACATGTAGCTGTCCCTTCAAACTGTAACTCTAAACTAGATACAATTAGTGATTTGATAGTGTAAATCAGTGTTGGGCAAGCTACTTGTCCAGTGTAGTGAGCTAAGCTATCAGTTATTCAACAATAAATTAAGCTTCACTACACAAAAGCTACCACCTAAAGAATTATAGCAAGCTAAGTTACACTAAAGTGTTAACAGTAACTTAACTACATCACTTACTTAACGTTGTACCAACCTAATATCAATTCAAAATGAGTCTGAGACACTGGTTAAAACATTTATTAAAGATCAGCCAATGACATAACACAGTGTAAAACTTGCTTTATGATCAGCATAATAACATAAAATCTGAAGTAATTACTAGCAGACAAACTAGTAAACAATCTGCTGTTATAATAACCAAATTAAAGGTACTGTGTAGTGTTCTACACATCGAGACATGGCTATGAGTTTGCATTCAATGGACATCTCTAGGGAAAACAAAACCCTAGGCATCTTATTTCTTTAGGGTCTCAATTAAACAGTTGATTCAAGTAACAAATGAAACTGTTTACAAAAAAGCTGAAAAAATAAAGAAGCTAATTAAGAGATATATACATTTATGTCTCACTGTATAATTTAATTTCTACCTACATATTTATTCATTGTATTTTGGGGGGTAATTAATTGAATGCTTATTTATTCATTGAGCATGTATTTATTTATGTATTTATTTTTATATATGGGAGAGCTGTTCCTCCATTCCTAAAAAATCTTATCTGTGCAAATAAGCCTTAAAACAGATTTATGTAAACATCCTGTCTGGTAAATTAGGCCATGAAAATACAATATCTAAGTTTGGCTACTGCTCTCTAATGAGATTATCTTAGTGGCACTCATCAGATTTAACTATCTGGAAATTAAAGGCGCCATTTTTATTTCAAAAAATGGACTGCAGTTGACTGTTTTAATGAGTGTTTGGCTATGTAAAACAAATGGCTAGTCTTGGCCACATGAGCTCTCTATGGCCAAGAACCGAAATTTGAACACATACTTTTTATCAGAGGATTCAGCAAGTTTCAAAATCTCTGAAGATAAGGCGCTCTGCTCCTGTCTCCTCCTCCATCCTGTGTGTCTGCGTGTGTCTGTGTGTGTCATTCTTTGAGTTCCACTGCAGTGGGCATGTTTCGTAGATACAAATAGGAGAGGCAGAATAGTCCCACGAATAACTCCAATTGTTGTTTCAAAAATAGAAAACCTGGTTTCATTACTTAGTTATGCCCTGGATTTTGTAGCGTTTGTGGACGCTACGTCGCTACTTGATAAAAATAATAACGTCACTACTGGAAAGTTACTTGATAAATAAAGCAGCGACGCTACGGTCAAGCTACTGGAAAATGTAGTTAAACTAATAGCTTCGCTACATGTAGCGGCGCTACTGCCCATCACTGGTGTAACTCATTCTTTTTGGATTTTAAGATATAAAGTTTGATTTAACCTGAACTAAATACACGTACAAAGGACCCAAAACAAAGTTTTTGATTTCTCTCAATATGTATATATTTATTCATGACCTAGAGGTAATGTTTTTGGTTTGAGTCACATGTGAATTGTGCTTTGCACGTTGCAGTCAGATCAAGTCCAAATTCCAGGCCGTGAGAGAGCGCCATTTTGGTCATCTCACCATCCTGGGTGGATTTTGCCCATAATTATATAATCAATGGTGAAATTGCCATCAGTTACTCAACTGCCTGCTCCCAAACCACAACTCAATCTGTCTCCTTTGACCATTAATTCTTGCCCCCTCTGCTCAGTTAGGTTTGTAGCAGGCTCATATTTACAGGGTTGTGATCCATCGTTTGTCTAGTTGAACACATTTAAAGTCTCTTAGTTATCTAGCATTGCTATCCTTTGTTTTGTTTGTTTCACCCATGTTTCGTCACGTCCAGTTTTGCTATGAATATGATGTAAAGGTTTTTTACAAAAAAAATGCAAAAAGCCGAAACAGTTCATATACCGGTATAATTAATTTTGGATTCAAAAACGAATTCTTCATATATGTTTTTGAACACTAAGTCTCTAACCTGCAATCTGCTCTTTAAGTAAAGCAGGATAATTATTATGATAGCTTTGGAACCCAAGAGAATAAGTATGTAGGCGACTCATGCATAATGTTTTAAAATGAAGTACCTTATAATTGTCCTTCACATGTCCCTGCATGGCCAGTTTGATGTCATGTGAACTGACTCCTCTTCCATCTCCATCCTCCAGACCCATGATGTCATTGAACACAAAAGGGTAAAAGTTTCCTCTGCTTTCTTTCTTGATTTTATAGGTTTGATACTGAGAATGAAAACAAAAGGAAGTTAAAAAGTATGTATGTATGTATGGATGGGTGTGTGTGTGTGTGTGTGTGTGTGTGTGTGTGTGTGTGTGTGTGTACACAGCATACCTTTTGATACCAATTACCAAAATACGTAATTTTTTTATATTGAGACATAATTTTTTTTGTTTTCTAAAAATCTTAGTGGGATCTTAGTGGATTAGGCCCTAACACCGTAAACACAAATTTATGCCTAAAAATGTAAAAACAAATAACATATTGTCTCATTATATATTTACCTTCTTGGTGAAACTTTGATCAGAGGTCGTGGAACTGGCCAAGGCTTCATTTGTCATTCTTCCTTGTAAGACGTTGTTAACAGAGTTAATGAAGCTGGACTTCCCCACACCAACTGGTCCATACAGCAAAACTCTGATTGCTGTGATTCCTTCATTTTGAGGTTGAAAATTCTTTATGTACTGCAGAAGTTCCTGTTTTTTGCTGTTAAAATATTAAAATAAAGGTTATAGTTTTGCAAATGTCATCTGCCGCAACATTTCAGGGCTCCTCCTCCTTTTATCCACAAGGCAACATTTTGTCAACATCTTTAATAATGTATCAGTTAAAGAAAAATGTGTTAAAAGACCTGCCTTTACAACCCCAATCATCTTTCCTTTTTACATTTTTTAGTGATTTAATCTTTTTCTTCTTCTTCTTTATGACATCAACAAAATAAGGCCCTATGTATATAACTTCATCTTTATTAAAGTTAAGTAATTTAATTTACTTATGTTGGTTTAACTTATTTAATTTACTTTATTTCTTAAGAATGTTTAAATCTCATGTATATATATTTTTTGTAATTTATTTTAGGTAAAAACTTTATTACATGCTATTTTAAAGGGCTACCTTTTAGAAAACAACATATAATTAATTACCTCTTATAAAATGAAAGTTACTCTATGCTACTGCCTGTAAATAGATGTTTCATAGTAATAGATGTTTCATAGTACACCCATATTTTCTACTCCAAAGTCTAGACTCTAAGTTCACTTTGGAAACTTTTACACCACTTTTGCTTTTACACCAAAGGTTGTTAAACATGCCTTGAAGTTGCTGGGTGTGAATTACCTCTGGCTGTCTCCTCATATAATAAAACACCAGATATTAAAAAAGCAAAATATGTGTTAAAAGGGAGTTTATCCTCTCCACTCTCGCTACAAGCATGCTTAGTGTGAGGGATTGCATCTGAGTCAATGAGTCGATGCAATCAACTGGTTTTCTTTAGATTGACTGTATGATCTGGTGAACTGTAAAGTGCCTTGAGATGACATGTGATGTGAATTGGCGCTATTGAAATAAACTGAATTGAATTGAATAATGTAAAACACTTTTTTTTTTATATGTGAGGTGTAAAACCTAGAACATGTTGTGCTTATTGATTTTCTGGGTGGTTATTAAGGAGTAGGGTACAACAGAAAATATAAATCCATAATCCGCTCCACATTATTTACTATATATACCCTTTTAGGTTAAGCTAGAACAGTTCCATACCCTCTTTTGCATGGAGAAGAGTTTAATTAAATCACAATTAGGGATTTTTCTTCTAAACTGTAAGGGAATTTATATTATTTTAGGTTTAGAATCCAGCTGAACAAGAATAGCAGTTTTGATTACAGGTTCAATATAACAAAGGTTTTAGTGGTTATATCTTTGTAAAAACCTCTGAACAAATTTTTGGTTTCCTTTAAGTATCTTTGATGTGAAAAATAATGTTTATCCTTTTGTTTTATTGTGAAACTTTTTCCAGTTTTGCAATTTGTAGTCTGCAGTAGCCATTTTGTTTTTCCCTTGTACTGTTTATGGGTAGTCTCATTTAAAATGATTTTTCAGATATTTCATGCTAACTGAATGGAATAAGAACACATTAATTAAGAATAAATTCAAAAATAAACTTTAAATTAGGTGATTAGCTGGCTGATGATGCAAAGAGCACTGAGCACACTGGCAACATTCAGACACATTAAAAAACATTTACTGACCTCCAGGATATTTCTCTCCATGGATTTTTCAAAACTGTAATTAAAGATTAGGACCAATGTCAAAACTAAAACTGCATCTCATTAACAAAAAAGGTATAGTTAATTAAATGTTTATTAATTATTTTAATAACTGATCAATATATTTTATGATGCATGATTAAATAAGCTCAACTTACGTGGAGATGGTGGAGGAGCTAATTTAAAAAAAAGGACATTGAAATAGGTCAAAACTATTACCTAAAAAGTTGTAGATGTTAATATTTAGCTTACGAAATAGTCAACATAACTGTTGTTTTTTTATATTTGGCAGGGGAGGCATGCAAAACAAAATATTTGCATTTGCTATTGTAAAAAAAAAAAAATAGTACTTACTGGGTGGATGGTATGGTTGTGGTTCTGATTAGACAGATTAAACAGGTCTAGTTAGATTTGTCATCAAGATAATTTCACAATTCCAAAAAAAGCAATGCATTTTTCAAAATGTTTTTGTTATTCCATTGCTTGCTAAACCACACTCAGATTCTACAGGGTTTATTCTGGAAAGTTTAACAGTACAATCATTTAACTAAGAACTGTAAAAGTTAATTATTGTATATAAAGCATGCATCTCAATCAAGTAAAGCTGTATTCCTTACCTGGTCTTGAAGAGTTACCCCCCATGACTGGGACAAAATATATACTATCAGAAAAATAAATATGTTGTAAAAGAGACAAAGTGATAGTTTTTTCCCCTATGTTGTTTCTTTTAACTTCTTAATTCAATAGACATCAACACATATAAAACCAATGGTCAGTTTAAAATTTTGAATAAAAAAAGACAATTGTCCAAAACTTCTCAAGCACACCTATTTTTTGATTATTGCAGTTTTTCTGCAGGTCTGTAATTTGCCGAACCTAGCTGAGTAGATGCTATTCTGTAGGGAAGAGGGCTGCTGCAGTGGTGGTCAAGGCAAGAGCTCAGGTCTTTTTATAGATGTTTTTATTTCACTTTCAGTTTCAATAGATCATGTGATTTATCAGAACCCCCTCGGCCTTACAAGAAGTTTCAAAATTTGTTTTGGTTTCACACTGAAGTCTTGCTCCAAGACAAATTGTTGTCATAAAGACACTGCAAGATATCTGTAAAATGCCTTTTTATTTTACCCTTACGACGGACATCTCAGTAGTTCACCAATGCATCTGTAAGCCTGTAGCCTATTTTTGTGAATATACTTTGTGTTTGAAGTTCCCGAGCTGTTCAGCGGATGTCCAACACAACACCCAGAAAAGAGTGTTGTGTTGTTTTTAAGATGGATTTCGGGGATACTCAGACTTGAACAGCGAGACCACGAGAATGAGAAGGAGAATGCTGCAGTGGCAGGATATTTGCAAAACAATGTAAAGCCTCTTTCAAGCTATTACATTAATATCACAGTGTCAGCAACAGCATGATGCTATGAAATATCTAGTTTTATAGGTAAAGAATCAGCTATTTTGGATAGACACAGAACAGGAAATATGCAGTAATACAGTAATTTCAGATTTGCTGTGTATTATCTCAAATATAAAACGGCATTCATGCTTTAAAAATATAAACGCCAGTTCTTCCTTCAAAGCATGGTGGGAGTTTCTTAAAATGACAAAGTCATCACTTATCCCTTGCAGCCGTACACCTATCTGGAATAATCCTGACATTCTACAAAATAATAATACAATAAACTTTATATACCGGTACACCAGATATTCAATAAAGATATTGAATATCTGGATCATTTTTTTTAAGGAACAGCGTTAATCACATTTGCTAGATTAAATATGCATATGGCATTAACAAAACTAAATTCTTAGAATATGAAAAAATTACATTTATAATTAGACACTAATATAAGCATATTAATAGTGGTTTACAAATTCCAACTAATGTATTAGAGTTCCTAGAGTTAAACCCCCCAAAACTACTGTCTAAATTATACAGGACACTGACTAAACTGGATGATACAATATCTCTTCCTATTATAAATGGGTCCTATATTATGGGTCGAGGATTTATCAATCAGCCTTGAACAAATATAGTCTAAGAACTTTTAACATGACTAGAAACCCCAATTTACAACTAATACAATACAAAATCCTAAACAGTTTACACTATAAAGGCCTAATATTATTATTGAAGATGGGTTTTGCACAATCTAATATCTGTCCACAGTGCAAAGTTAATCGTCTTGATAAATACGTTCACGCTTTATGGTTATGCACACCGGTTCAGAGGTTATGGGTACAGGTATTTAAGGACTTATCACAGTGCCTGAATTGTAAAATTTTACCTTCCCCATCAGTTTGCTTGCTAGGTGACTTTGAGGGAGGCTCTCTGGGGGAAAAAAATTGTTTGCATTATGGCTTATGTATCACAAGGAAAACTATTCTTGTGAGTTGGAAAAGTAAGAAACAAACGCAGTATCAATCAGTATAGAGTTCTTTTGTTGGATCATATTAATCTTGAGACATCATGTGCGTCCCCATCAGGCCGATCTCTTTGGGTTCCCTGGATCGGCTCCATCACTTAGCGGAGTAAGGGGCTGTGGGATGCGTCCTGTGGGGCACGGGGGCTGGTTGGGGGGTCCTGGGTTCTTGGAGTGGGGCCCCTGGAGGGTGTGTGTGGATGTTTTAAGGGCTTTGTGTCCGGCCCCCTGTCTCAGTCCTGGTCCATGCCATCTCCTGGTGCGGGACATGTTGTACCCGTCCCCGGGGGGCTTGTGCTTATCCGAAGCAGGAACTAGATGGGTCACAAACAACTACAGGTGCTTGGTTCCAGGTACTTAGAGATTTCCTTCCATACAGAAAGCTCATATTCTGATCTTTAGCTAACACAATATATATGTCAGATTAAATAATACCACTTATTATTTCAGTCATTGTGTCTATGGTGCTACTTTATTGTATCTCTTATACTATATCCGTTGGTTGTGCTTTTCTTTTTACATCTCTCTTTGTGATGAAGCAGACTGAAGACATTTTATCATTGTCTCCCTTTTATCTCCTCTTTCTTTCATCTTATCTCCTTTTCCTGGTTTTCCTTTCCTGTTCTACTTACATTGCAGTGTCCATATAATTTGTAATACTCCCTGCATGAATTATAATAAAGATTTATATGCAGAAATCACGCTGAACACTATGGCGATAGCCGTACCACTCCACTTGTGAAAGCAAAATCTGTTGGGCTCTTTTTTGGCATCAAGACAATATTCTTGTTGCCACATTGCCCGACAGGACACTGTTAAAGAAAAAAAAAAAGAATCAGCCATTTTGTGGGCGGAGCAGACTGATTGCTGATTGCTGCAGTGTTAGGAGGAGGAAGCCCAGCAGGTTTTATGAAAATATTTTCTTCTTGTAGGAGACATTCTACATTGAAAAGTTTAGTTTTTATAGCCTGGGTGCCATTCCGAACTTAGTCCCGCCCACAAAGTTTGAGGTCGGGGAAGTTCGGTCTGGCTCTGCTCCATAGTAGCGCGAGTATTAAAGCCCACTGTCAGGCGATCCAATCAAATTGTCAGGGCGGGCTTTATACGATGATGGACAGATGATCAAGAGTAACGTAATCAACCACG
The DNA here is from genome assembly GCA_018398635.1 of Cyprinodon brontotheroides. NCBI lineage: Eukaryota > Metazoa > Chordata > Actinopteri > Cyprinodontiformes > Cyprinodontidae > Cyprinodon > Cyprinodon brontotheroides. Next base: position 5,995,488 of record JAGKQL010000049.1, on the reverse strand, counting down.
TGACCAAAGCGCGCTTGGGTGACAACAATAATGGCTGCCGCTGGAGAGTTGAGGTGAGTAGATTCTGCTATTAGGTCTGTTCTAGAAGATATCGACAGCAAATTAATTTTAAAAGAGGAACAGAGAAACGCGATCAAGGCTCATCTTCTTATTCTAGGCGTGAAACTGCACGCTTTGATTTTTGGGGACAACAACTGTGCCTCGCTTAACATATGTCACGCACTCCGTTGCTCTTATTGGTTGTAGGTCTATCCAATTGAGTGCAGAGGCATTTTTTTTCCTGGTTCGTTCGAAACACGCCCCATAATCACAGCTCTATGGAGCAGTATCAGACTCATATTCTGACTAGAATTGAGTCGGACTATGTCAGGCTATAGTTTTTAGGTTTCCTGAAACTCTATGCAACTCTAATAACCAAACACACACACAGACACATGCACGCAAATGACGCCAATTCAAAGATTACATTAAATCAATACATTTGATATTACAACCCTTCTAGATTATGTGACTCTAAAAGAACATAGCCAAATTTATTGTAGTAGATTACCTCACCATCTGTAGTATTTTTCTCCTAGACTCTAACTCCTGGACTATTTTAGTTACCTAGTTCTAATTCTGGTAGTTTGAAGGACTTCAGCAGCACTGGGACCATCCAATCTCAGGCATGATTCAGTGACGCATCAGATGTTTGTAAAGTGAGCTTCTCAGGAGGGACACCGGTAACGTCTAATCACAAAAGAAAAGATGAAGGGCCAATCAGGAGCTTGGAGGCGGTCTAAACACAGGGAAGTGGACATCAGCTTTAGCTGCGGTTTTCTGCTTGGTCCTTGAACAGTAAAAAGTGCAGGGGAACAAGAACAGACTTTTGAAAAAGTGCAGGGGACATGTCCCCAATGTAATGAGGCATCATGGAGTGTGATTTTCTTTTTTTTTTCTCATTCGCAGACCCAAGCGTCCCAATTTGTCCAGAGTGGAATAGATTCACCACATCCTACTCCACGTTTGCACATTTCCTGTAGTATTTTTTTACCACTTAAAGTGTAGGGCAAAAGAAATCCTAACGGATCGTACACACTTGCAACTGTTGCCAGGATTCCTCAATATGTGTCTCTGGCCTTTCTTTTAGCGCAATACTGAATGAGAACATGTCTGTCTCAGCATTCCATTTCACTCACAATACACTTTGAAATGAAATTTCAGAGTAGTTCAAGGTTACATCATTAACATTGATGGCTCGTTACTTTTCCGGGATAACACTCAATACCTCTTTGTTGTTGCACACAAATTTGTTTAAGCCCAGTTTACCTTTTGCACACATTTCTTGTGCTTCACAGACCATGGGCCCAGTTGCCTTGCTTTATTAACTGAATCAATGCTAGTTAGCCCATCATCCATGTAGAACTTTTTTTCAATAAATCTGGCTGCCAAAAGGTAACCTTTCTCATACTCACGCACAAGATATTTCATGCTATTGATAGTTAGCACATCCTGGAAAAAGATGCCGCTCCAAAGATGTACACTCGCATGTGATATTCCTTTGGCTAAGTAACGGTATTGCCGTCATTTAACCACAGGAATCTTAGGGAGTTTTGATCCATTGGGCTGACATGGAAACTGTGAAACATTTTTTCCACATCACACATTAGTGTAATTTGATGCTTTCGAAATCTACACAAAACCCCTGCCAGAGTATTAGTCAAATCTGGACCTGTGATCAAGTGATCATTTAAGGATGTACCCTCATGCTTCGTAGAACAGTCAAAAATTACTCTAATTTTGTCTGGCTTCCTTGGTTAATACGCACATCTTGGTGTGGGATTTACCATGTTTTACCATCTTCTGGTGGTCCATCTACTGCTTCTGCGTCTGTGATGCAGAATGTTCTCAATGAACTTTATGAAATCCTTTGTAGTTGAGATTCTTATATATTTTCCATTTGATAAGTAAGCTGTTGCAAGCTGCTTGTTATTTGGTAGCTGTGGACATTCTCTGAAAGGTAAAGGTGTTTCTAAATGACATTTCTCATTTAAATGAATGTCATCCTTCAACATCTCTATAAACTGTATGTCCTCTTGAGATATGTTCCCGTCTTTAGGATTCATGTCCAGAAAATCAGTTTCAAGTGCTTTAATCACAGAAGCAGATGTGATTGATGGAAGTTCTTTCAGTTTGACATGATTGCAGATCCCTGCTATCTCTACTGAACTTGTCCATGGCTTAACAGATTCATCTATACCCCAGCCTAAATCAGTTTTGAATGCATAAGGATCATAATCATGTCCTGGTATAACCTATCTTGACTTTAAAGCTCTCATCATAACTCTTGTTAAAATTTGGTTTTTCTCCAGAGGAATATATTCTATTCTTCCGCTACTATTTAAAAAAATTAATTTCACTTTTAAGAAATGTTCCTCAAATTTTAGTCATTAACTTTTGTTGTTTTATCCCTGCTACTTTAGTTTTGCTTGTCTAACTTTTTTCTTTTTTTATGAAGAAACTCAATATCACAAGTGAGAGGTTGGGTGGAGGTTTATAGAGGAGAACTCAATGCAGAGAGTGTAGCTGAAGGTGGTTTCTTTGCAGATTTAATTTAAAAGGTGGAGACAGAAGTTAAAATCCCCCCAAAAAATAAATTCACAAATTATTGAAAACCAGGAATACTCACAAGAAGGGCAAAGAAATGACAACGAACCAGTAAACAGGAACTGAACAGGTGTGTATATGAGAGATAGAAATAAAAACCAGGCTAATCAGCAGATTGGGAGCAGGTGTGGACAAATGAATCTGTAAGGGGGCTAGGGGAAATGAGACTGACACAAGAGGGCAAAACAAGAAATAACTAAGAACTCAAATACAATCAAAAATAACTAGAATAACACAAAATTGAAATAAAACAATAAAAACTCAAAGAAAAAACTTAAGCAGAACCAAAACCATATAATAAATCCGTATAACCAGGTAATGTATTTAGAAAAATGTGTTTTTATTTTACAATGAAAGCATAATGTTTGAATTCTAATTTAAAAAAAAAATTATCAATCCTGTAGGTAATTAACCCCTACAAATAGCCTGTGCCTGACCTCATAGTGAGAAAGGACAGGATCTGGATTTCTGCAGTGTTGAATCCAGAAAAGATTCTAGATTACAAAGTTTACAGTATCCTACAAGTAATGGTATTACATCCTTTAAATCAGTGAACACTCGTTAAGAGAATATCGCCTTTGTCACTCGTAGGTAAATTACATCCCATAATCTGATGTGACTAAAGTCAAATCACAAACAATAATCCATAATATTATGAGTCATCCACTTTATTAATAGTCATTTCATAAGCAAGTACATTTCTAAGAAAACCTTTTACCCTATATCATGTACTGGTGCTCATAAACTGAGCCCCTACCTCTATATCCTCAGCTGTTGCTTCTCTTCATCTTCTGTCTTAAGTCTGCTCTGCATACCTATAACCAGGGCTGTACACAGGGCCCAAAAAATACTGTGCTGAGTCAGAACTGGGTTCAGTGGCGTGCTCCCCCAGAGATGTTTTTAATTTGATCATTTAAATCTGGCCATTTTCAGAGTCTTAATCAGCAAAAACATCATTGCGACTTTTAAAAAGGCTTGACTGTGAATTTCTCCCCTCTTGTCTCCCCTGCTAGATATTTCAGACATTATAAACATGATTCTTATGTCATCGTTCTTTTGAAGCTTCCTTCCATAACTGCTTAGAAATGTGTAACAAAAGACTTTCTAACATAATATTTACTTGAGTTTTTAAAATAAACGCCCAGAGCCTGTTACACTTAAGTTGATGATGGTGTCTAATATGACATATCTCTGTTATAATCTTACACAATACTTATTATCATGCATTAAACATCCAACTTTAAAAACAGTTCAGGTGCGACATCTTCATTTTCTTGTTCCTGAACTCCCTCTTTCTCTCTCCTCACTGTTCCTCCTGTTGTTTGGCCCAAAGAGCAGCTCGGTTTGACTCAGCATTTTCCTCCCTATACTGTTTTACCTATTGTGAAGAATATCAACACTGTCAAAAGCTAAACTGATAAACATGAAAACAATATGCATTTCAACACCATGTTTTAAGGAGTTTTATTTCTCATTTCAACATTCTGCTTCATTCTCTCTCTGTTCTCCTATTCTGCAGAATCTGTTAGTTCAATCTCTAACCTTCTGCTCTCTCTGCTTTTCCTCAGAGTAGCTTTGCCTCGTCTGTTCCTGTTTGGCTGTGACGTCATCCTGGAAAGAAACATCAGCTGTGCTGCTTCCATCAACACCCTTGTTTATAGATGTTGGAGATCGGCTTGTTTTCCAGTGTGGTCCTGTTTCTCTGACCGTGACTGAGTGGAAGTGCTCTCTTCGTCCTCTGGAATGGGAGCTGGCTCGGAGCTCGTCTGCCTGGCTGTGTGTTTCCTGGACGGGGCTGCCTTTTACAGCTGCTTTTTGTGTCTCTGCTTCCGTCTCCTTGAACCCCAGTCGGCCTCGGCAGATGGCCGCTCACGCTGAGCCTGGTTCTGCTGGAGGTTTCTTCCTGTTAAAAGGGAGTTTTTCCTCTCCACTGTCGCTACAAGCATGCTTAGTGTGAGGGATTGTATTTGAGTCAATGAGTCAATGCAATCAACTGGTTTTCCTTAGACAGAAAACTTTGTATCAATTTGACTGTATGATCTGGTTGAACTGTAAAGTGCCTTGAGATGACAATTTGGCGCTATATAAATAAACTGAATTGAATTGAATTGAACATGTTAAAATGAAATGAAACTGAATTAATTTCCCTGATTCCAGGGCAGCCCAGTGACAAAGAACAAAATAGTAAAACTAGCTACTAATAAGTATAAATATTAAACAAACTAGACAAATATGCTAATTTAATCAAGTATATAGCATAAATATTACATATATTACGTTACAGCAGTTGTAGATAATTGGAAAATATTGAGGCATTTTAGGAACCATAGTGACTCTTCATGTAAGGGCAAGTTACCACAGAATTTTTTTTAAAAAGTAATCAGATGTTTTATTTTGTTTCTGTGCACTACTTCCTGTCCCAGGCCATCTACTCTGTGTCGTCTTGTTGCATGAGCTTCAGCATCTGGCAGAAATACAAATAGGTACAACATCCATCACTGAGAAACCTGCGCTGAATAAAGGTTTCATTTTCAGCCGAAGACATCACTAACATATCAATTGCTCAATGGATGTTGTTTCAGTTCGTGGAAATTGACTGAAGGCTGGTAAAGACAGAGTTAAGTAAACTTTGGTCCGATGTTCCCTTGCTGTCGGAGTAGCTCGCTGGGCTTAAATGTTTCCTCACGAAAGTGCTGTCTTTTATCACCATCATCCACAACTTAAAACTACCAACTACTCTCTGCTTCAGTTACCCAATGTGCAAGCCGCTGTTTTGAAACAGCTTTTCAATAATGATTTTTGTCCCGGGAGACAAACAGCTGGTCATTTTTCCTGATCTGATTTGTTCTCTTTAGGTAAATCTGTAAAGCGCACACAGGACAGAGACTGTGTAGCCTCCCCTGTTCCTGCCATGAAAAAGGGACAGGATGAAAAGCCTCAACTCAATGGGACAGTATGATCCCAACTGAAAAAGCTGGTTTGGGAAGCAAAACTACTTTAGTCCTGTCTAAAGAGAATTTCATGCAAGATGGATATCAATGCCATTAGAAGTGCTGTTTTTTAGAGCTACTACCTTTAATTTCACCTGATCCAGTGGTTCAAAGGGTGTGGTAGTGAGAGCATCCAACACCAGATCCCACAATGGAGCAATGGGTCTTGAAACAGGGAGCGTCAAGCAGGCACCTCGCATGCAGCGGCATATCAAGGGATGTTGGCCAACAGCTCAAAGCATATGTGGCACGCTGAAATAGTCACTAGATAGACCTTAATAGTGGAAAAAGCTTTTCCTTTATCAGTAAGGTTCAGTAGGAAAGCTAAAATCACAGCCACAGAACATTGAAAAGGTACTTCTTGAGTTTCTGAGCAATTTACCTTTTGTGGCAGAACGTGAGGCCAGGGTGGGCTAATGATCTACCCTAAGATGTGGATTCCCACAGTGCAGGGAGAAGAACAGGGGACACTGATTGTTCTCTTGAGAAGCAAAAAGGTGCACGGATGGCTGAGCGAACCTCTGCCAGACCATCCTTACTAACACTGGGTGGAGTTTCCAGTCAGCATACATAGGATTGCACCTGGAGAGAAAATCTTCTCCACAGTTCAGCACTCCCCGGACATTACTTCCCCTTAAAGACAGAAAAAGTTCTGCTCCAAATGAAAAGTTTGTGAGCCTCAGGGATATCAGCACCATGCCCATTGACATAAGCCAACACTGTTGTGTTGTATGCTCTGATCAGCACATTGCGAGCTCTCAGAATGTAGTGAAAATGCTTTAATGTTAGGTCAATAGCCATTAGCTCCATGTAATTGAAGTTCTTGTGCAGAATTTTTGGACCCCAGGTTTCATTCACCATTTGCTGTTCACATATAGCCCTCCAGCCTGACAGAGAGGTATCTGTTGTGACCACCTTTTTGTTCTGCATGACTACCATTGGGACACCCTGTGTTAGTGAATCTGTGTTCCGCCACAGACGCAGTGCTGCGGTGCAGGTTGCTATAACTCTCAGCATGTAATGAGGAGTATGTGGCTTTAACTGCAAGGCTACCCCTCTTGGATTCCTCTCATATGGAAATGTCCAAGAGGGATTACCACTAATACTGAGGCCTTCAGTCCCAACAGCCTTCTGCAGAGACTAAATGATACCAGGTTTTTCTCTTTTAAACATGGACAAACAGTCGAACATTGTTTTCACTCTGTCCTCCTTTAGGCCTAATCTTGCATTGATTGAGATCAAATGGAGATCTATTAAGGATATTCTTTTTCAGGTTTATTTTGAAGCCCAGATCCATTAAGTGATGTTTTATCATAGCTGTGTCAAGTGGGGCTTCCTGGTGGGAAGACATTCTGTCCAGCAGGAAGAGAGCGGTAAGCTGTAAGAACGCTTTCATTTAAAATTAAATTTCAATTCCTTTACCATTCCAAAGCCACATTTCTTCAATGAATGAATTGTTGGGTGTGAACCAAATCACAGGTTAATTAAATGAGTCAAATGTTTGATCATCTGTTTGACCACCTGTTGGGATCTGGAGGTCTGTTCACTTTCTCCACCAGAGGGCGTACGAGATCTCCTGGAGCCGGAGCTGATTGCACCACCTGTCACTCATCTGCTCATCAGGAGATCCGTATTTAAGGAGGCAGAGGACTTCTCTCCAGTGCCAGAGTGTTTGCCAGTAACGATTGAGCCTGCCTGAAACCTGAAACCCTGAAGAGTTTCTCTGTCACTAATCTGCCTGTCCGTTCTCTGAAGAACCCTGGAGAATTATTCCTGTCTAAAGATCTGCCTGCCCGCTCTCAGAAGAAACTGGAAGGGAAACTCAAATCTGTTATCTGTCAACACTCAAACCAAGCTCTGCCTCCGTCTAGCCCTCAGCCTGCCGACAGCCTCTGGACCCTCAAGGTTCCCCCCTCTGCCGCTCTGCTCAACTCCAGAACAGGTACAGCCCTGCACACTCTCAACCTGCAAATTACTTGGACCTCCACTAACTCCTCTGCAGTGAACCCACTCGTGACCAGTCCTGGATCTGATAACTCTGTGTGCTTTTCAGAACCCATTCGTGTCCAGACAAATTCCCCTCTGGATCTGTTCATTCATTGTGCTTAAACATTACAATAAATCTTTGAACTTTTCTCCTGCCTCTGAGTGTTCTGCATGTGGGTTAGGCACCTGAAGCCAAACATGACACCACCAGGTTCTAATCTGAGGAGGAATGTTTCTTAGAAATCATACAAAAAACTAATATCTTTCAATATGAACAGAAATTATTTCAGTGATGTTTAACAAAATCATTGATATAAGCACATATTGCAGAGGAACTCATTATGTTCTTTTCATTCCTGACCATAGATGTGGGAACTACATAAATGGCCCAGATCCTTTACTTTATAAAAAGCCCAACACTCTCTTTAACGCTTTATATGTGAGAAGGAGGATTTTAAATTCTATTCTGGATTTAACAGGAGGCCAATAAACAAGCTAGGATAAGAGAGATGCGGCCTCTCTTTATAATTTTCATCACAACTCTGGCTGCAGCATTTTGGATCAGCTGAAGGCTTTTAACTACAGTTTGTGGACTTCCTGATAGTAAAGAATTAGTAATGAATGGGCCCATCCCTTTGGATTGGGAGTCATTTGGCTTTTTTTGTTAGCCTACAACAGAGATGGCAAAAGTACTCACTTTCCGTACTTGAGTAAAAGTACAGATACTTGTGTTAAAAAATACTCTGGTAAAAGTGGAAGTACTGATTAAACTTCTTTACTCAAGTAAAAGTAACAAAGTACAGGCTTGTAAATTTACTTATAGTATAAAAGTAAATGTAGAAACCACTTTTTTCATGCCGTTGCCTACATTTTAAATGATGTCTGCCAATAGGACTAGATCTCCGTTGTGTTCATTTTCAATCATCTCGTCGTCCATACTACTATGCTAACGCCACCGCCACCAAGCTGCAATGATTTGCCGCGAATGAATACCGCCGAATCTGTCGATTCATCTTGTAGTGGTGCGTCAAATGCAACGTAGATTCCCATCCAATTAGATTGAATTTGGTATTGATGACGTGAAAAATAATAAAGGTAACTCCATTGAAATGATTCAAAACTAAAGTAACGAGCCTATTTTTTAAAATCTAAGGAGTAGAAAGTACAGATATTTGTGTAAAAATGTAAGGAGTAGAAGTAAAAAGTCACCATAAAAATAAGTAGTAAAGTAAAGTAAAAATATCAGAAAAATCTACTTAAGTACAGTAACGAAGTATTTGTACTTCGTTACTTCCCATCATACAATCATTAGTAACCTTCACGAGAGCTGTTTCAGTGCTATGATGAGCTCTAAATCCAGACTGAAACTCTTCAATAAGTTAATTATGATGTAGCACAGTCGCTACTTATTTGGTAATTTTCTAAAATTCCTATATAAGAAAGATTGAACATATGTCTATAATTTAACTGGTCATCTGGGTCAGAGGCGGTTTCTTAAGTAAGGTTAAACACCTTTGGTGCGATGTCCCTGTAACGG
>JAGKQL010000049.1:5974044-5985829 GCA_018398635.1 Cyprinodon brontotheroides | reverse complement strand
GTCATAGAAAGATGGATCCAGTCAAACACTGACCTGGCCTGAAGAAGTTCATCCGCTCGTTCATTGAGGCTGATTCAGAAAATAAAGCAGCATTAAAAAAAAAAACAGAATTAAAACATTTTATTCAATAAAGTTAGAAAATGTTTTAGTTGTTGAACTTTTATCATCCTTTCAAGTTTGGTTTCTTATTTAAACAGATAAAAGCTGCTCCACGTTCCACCAGGAGGCAAAGTCACAGAAAGGATAATTCCTCATTAATCTGGGACTTTGTGTTTTCAGATATTTATGACAATAAAATCACAAATGTTTCAATGTTTTTCATTTTTAGGTACTGCACCTTTGATGGACTGATGGATCCTCCTCTGATTCTCCTCCTGAACAACTGCAGTGGAAAAGATGAAGACCATGAGACCATTTCTAAGAACTCAAATATAATCTGAGAAGAAAATGACATATTTCATCCAAAGTCCTCTGTTTCCTCTCCAATCATAGGATTATATTCTATTTTACTGATTAATTAAAGCTCTGGGGCACCATGTTTAATGTGGAGTTTGTCCTTTATCTGCACTAAAGTTTAATGGATCCTCTCTGTCGCTATATTCAGGCTTAGTAAAAAAGAAATTGCTGCAAATTCAACAACAAGCAACCGTCTGCTGCTGCTGGAAGAATAATGGAGCTGTTGACTGTCTGCAGCCACTTATGCCTAAAGACAGACAATCTTAGCCGATTAGCAGATCCAGAAACACTATCAGCACACAGAGCTGGTGGCTGAGGGAACAATGAAGTGGGATTAAGCTTTGAATCTCAGGATAGATGGAATGCTTTTTAATCCAGAATGGCTTAAAATCAGTCAAACATCTGCACCTTTTTGCTTTTCTTCCATAACTGTGACGTGTGGCAGGAAGTTTACCAAGCTGCCATATTCTGATGCATAGTATCATGGTTAGTATGTCCACCAGTGCTGCAGGGACAGACTCCAGTTCTTTGTTTGTCTGAGCCAGTTTAACCAGTTTCAGAGAAATGGAGCCTCAGCGTTCAAATCCAAGTTTAACTTTAGCTCCATGTGACCAGCAGAGGTCGCTGTTGTTCAATTGGATCAACCTTGTAGTTCTGATGTTCTGCTGATCAGGTTTTAATGTCTCATTCTAAAATCCAGATTTATCTAAAACTCTTTGAAACATTTATGAACATAGAGAAAATTAAAAAAAGACAGAGTCCTCCCTCTGAGTTTGTAAACCAACTGAACAAAACATGATTTTACTGAAATCATTTGTTGAAATGGTGCTGCATTGATTTACAGTGAACATTTGAACCCTTAACCTGACACTGGCGTGTAATAGAGTCCCACACTCAGAGGACGCCGTGGTGATTCTCACACTGAGAATCACACAGGACTGATTTAGATTTGTTAAACTTCACAACTTTTATCCAACAGCCATAAATAAATGTTTCATCCATTAAATAAAAGTAATAATCTAGTGGACGATGGTGTCCCTTACCAGGCCCCCATAGTGATATTTCTGGTTGGAACCGTCCGGCTGCATCAGTCCTTTGAGTCGGCGTGAAGGAAACACAGTGTACTCTGATTACTGTTCACTATCTCTTTCACTTTTTGCCAACAGGACTAACCTGACTAGTTTCAGGAATGTGTGACTGATTCATGGCAGAGGCAGAGTTTGGCACCGTACCAGGAAGACGAGAACCAGAGAGATCTGAAACAACGCAACAGATCCAGCTATAGATCAGAGCCTGAAAACATCCAGTCATTAATAAAAACTCAAACTTCTCAGTGTTACAAAAAAGTTCTAAAACATATGAAGGTTATAAAGCAATGAATGAAAGAGATCTTCTACATGTGATGAATATTTGTTGCTGTGCGTCATCTGTTTAGCTCTAATTGGCAGGAGTTGTTTGCATCGGCCATTTGTCATTTTTCCAATGATCACAAGATGTCCCTCTTTCTTCAAAACAAGTCATCAAATCTACAGTTTATTACTCATCGGAGGCCATTTTGTATTCAGTGAGAAACTGATCATTGATACAAGCAGAAAGGCCTGTTTGGGATCCAAACCAACGACCTTAACCCCCCCCCCCCCCCCCCCACACACACACACACACACCCCCAGCTGTGATCATTTTCAGTTAAAGGTGGAAACAGCCAACATCGCTCCTCCTCTATATCAGCTTATCTATTTCCTGATTAGCTGATGCATCAAACAGAGAGGAAGTCTGATCACTGAGAGAAGCAGCATATAGGAATCATTTTATTATTGTTCATTTCAACATTATTCTGCACTAAATAACAAAAACCTTGAAGTTCATCTTCCAGATGGAGCCAAAGCTCCTTGTTGCTAAATGCTGCTGTGGATTCTCAGTCATCAGGACGTCAAAATCCTGAGATCAGAAGAAAGCAGCTGGACTTCTACTCTGCTGTTTTCTACGTTCTCAGGATTCCAGCAGCTGCTCTGGTGGAGAATCACTAAATATTATCAGCTGTAATGTTCATGTAGCTTTAAAACTGGATAATGATGGCGACCAAACTGACCCCAGATCTGGATCATTCATCTTTTCCTCTATTCCGTAAAAATTCACCAGAGAGGATGCCAAGGACAACAAACTACCCTTTCTGGACTGCCTGGTGAGCATGGAAGGAGATGGAAGCCTAAACTTTGAAGTGTATAGGAAACCTACTCACACAGATCAGTATCTTCTTTTTGACTCACACCACCCACTGGAACACAAACTCTCAGTCATCAGAACCTTACAACACTGGGCAGAACATGTCCCTACTAAAACAGATGGGAAGCAAAAAGAACAGAAACACATCAAAGATGCTCTCCAAAACTGTGGATATCCAAACTGGGCTTTTATCAAAACAGCAAGGAAATCCAAAAGACACGCAACAGAAGACAGCGATGGGAAAATTAAACGCAAAAACAGCTAATCCCTTATGTTGGGAGGCCCTGAAAAGTCACTCAAGAGGATTTTCTCTAAACATCCCAGCAATTTCAAGCCAAACCAAACCCCTTAAACAGAGGCTAGTGCATCCTAAAGATAAAACCCCCAGACCGAATATGAGCGGAGTGGTATATGCTGTTCAGTGCAGCGAGGAATGCTCTGATCTTTATATTGGCGAAACAAAACAACCTCTCCACAGACGCATGGCCCAACACAGAAGAGCGGCCGCCTTTGGACAAGACTCCGCAGTACACCTACACCTTGTGGACAAAGGACATTCTTTTGAGGACCAGAATGTCCATATTCTGGATAAAGAAAGGGCCAGGGTGGTTTGAGGGCGTGAAGGAAGCCATCTATGTTAAGAGAAAACCAACTTTAAAATGAGGTGGTAATTCAGATTCCAGCTTCCAAAACATACAATTCAATCATAGACATGATCCCTTCCAGATATCACCACACCCCCACCCCATCACAGAGAACGAGGGACCTACCCACCCCAGCCGGTGAACAATACCTCCTTAACGACCAACCCTTAACAATCATAGACAGGTTTCAGGTATTACAGGAGACAATCCCCCCCTTAATGGTAATCCCCCCTTTAACGACCGACCCCTAGAATCATAGACAGGTTCAGGTATTACAGGCTAACGATGGAACTAAACGACCCATTCATCGGTTACCATTGCATGTTTCCAAGCTATACAAGGCCTTGTCCATATAAGACTCAAACTCACTGCGGATCCAGACATTTGAATTGAGAAAGCTTCCTGGAGAGGTGGCGAAACGTCTTCAAATCTTGAAAACCAAGTCCAGTGGATATTTTTTGAATTTTTACGGAATGACTATGACCTGGATGACTGAGAACCTTCATCAGCATCTTTTCCTCTAAACATTCAGAATCTAAACTATTTATACATTCTGACACTAAATTATTCACAATGCAAGCTCGTTTCCTCTGGAGGCCTGGAAGGTTCTGGATCGATGTTCTTAGAAGGTTTCTTGGCTGGAACAGAAAAGTTAGTTCTGGTTCCTGGAGCCGCTCTCTCAGTGTGGGGGACACGGCCCTTGGGGGTCCAACCTTCCTTCTGTCCTCTTTAAACCTGCTATGAGTCATTTTTGGTTTTAAATTTTAGCTCCTTTAAAATTCAACAAATATATTATTTCAATAAAATAAGATATAAGCTTGTAGTTTATTTCGTGTATGTTGGGAGCTGGAGAAAATCCCATCTTTCTCCAGCAGAGTCCGCCGTGGATCCTCTGAGGGAGCCTCCTGCACAGGTGCAGCTCATCAAGACCATCAGAGGATCCACTACATAAGCTGTCTTCAGACCTTACCTCAACGCCGCAGTGTTGTTCCAGTTGGTCAGCGCTAAAGCCTTGCTCCTTGTGAATCTCCATGACCTTGAATCCAGATAGGATTCTAACTTCTCTCTCTGTGTTCCCAGGAAACCCGAGTCTCTTCTGTGAAAGCTCTTGGAGAGCTAACCTGCCGAGCCGACCCTCCGAGCCAAACCCTGAAGACTTTATGAGAAATTCCAAGCAGCTCAGGACTAGAGCTGGAAGAACCAAACTAAGGTCTGTCCAAGCCAGACGTGAGACGCTGAAGCAGCTACGGACTCTGCTGGAAAACTCTTCTCCAGAACCAACAGAAACTCCCCCAAGGAGAATTACTCAAAAACCCTCAAGGTACTATCTGAGCTCACTTGAAAACCAAACCCTGCCAGCAGTTCATAACAGCTCTGTCTCTCACGCAGACCCCAGTGAAACCAGGACCCAGGCCCGAACCAGATCCCAGTTCATATTGTGTTGTGCTTAATAAACTGTTGAACTTTTATCCTCGTGTCCGCCTTGTGGTGTTCTGCATAACTGGGTCTCCATTTGAGAACCCATCATGACAGTGTATTCATCTTATTATAAATAAATCTCTAAATCTAATGATCTCAGCAGATATTTCCTGCAGGGCTGGAGGTAACTGGGCCTCCAGCAAAGGATTATTTCCTGGTGGAGTTGGACCTGTTCTACGAGCTTCATGTTTGATGTCTGACAGCCAATCAGCTGCAGCTGCTCCACTCAACTAAAAGACTCGCTGCAGTGGGACCGACAGCCACAGAGAAGAGGCCACTGAAATCAGACGGAGGAAACTCAGAAATCACTGTTATAAGGTAAGAGAGATGGGTAAGTTTAAAGTTAATAAAGAAATAAAAAAAATACAATTTCTCTATTTTACTTAAGAGTGTTTTTTAGTAATAATCATCAATGAGGAGGACAGTAGGCAGCTAGCAGCAGTAAGGCTGTCATTTACAATGTTAATCCCTTCAGGAAGAGAGAGAGAAGATATTTCATACAGAGACGTATTGCGGCTGGGAAAGTATCATTAGATTAATATTTTGAATTAAATTTTTAATTTAACGTTATTCATAGATGTAGAAACAATTTTTCACTGACCAAGAAACAGAAGTTAAAATATTTTTTTGGAAATGGACCCAGCAAAATGTTGCCTTTAGTGAATAAATTCACTTCCTTTGGTTTAAAAGTCTCATCTACATTTAAAAAGAGAAACTATTTTAGACAACATGGGAAGTTGCATCTATAATACATTTATAGAAGAAATCATCATATCTCCTCAGTTTTTACATTTTGAAATAAGTAATAACCAGAAAACTGTTTTACTCCATTAAAGGATAAATGTAGAGTTGATAATAACAGAATATCTTATTTTACCAGCACCATCAATATGGAGAAAAAACCAGATGAAGATCAAGACCAACAGTAAGTATTTCTCTGAATCTATCTTACAATAAAACATCAGTCTTTCCATTTCTGCGGGTCTCAGTTCAAATTTGAATCGCTGCCACTTTAAGGACAATATGTTTCCATCAAGGTCATTTAGTTCCACAGAAAACTTCCTAAAATGAAAAATCTGTAAATATTGCATTTAGAAGGTTTATAATATGACAGAATAAGAGAAGAATTTTCATTCAGGAAAGATAAAAAAAAGCAGGTTTAAATTGGAAGCAGCTGGACTTTTGCTCTGTGTTTTGAGGACGTTTTGACACCTATCCAGAATTGAAAAAAAAATTCCTGGAAAGGTGTCCAAACGTCTCCAAAAACCTGAGCGAAAGTCCAGCCGCTTCCAATTTAAGCCTTTATGTGGTTCCCCATGAACCGGAAGACTGTGAGTTTACAAGGCATTAATAAAACCTGATAGTGGATTTTAGAATGTGAAGGAGAACCTTTGATTTATATTTATTAACAGTTCTAAAGAATCTGCAAAAACAACAGATTTAAGCTTTATTACTAATATTACTTTGATGAACCGTGATCCATACTTCATGTAGTTTGAACTGTTTACAACATGAATCTATCTGTTCAGAGAATAATTTATTAAAGTTTTTACGAAACAGATGTTTGTGTCAAGACTCAGAACAGAAGGATCCAGTAATTCGAGGAGAAACAAATAGATTTCTCAGAATATTTCATTAACAATAGAATTGTGTGGATGGCATGGGCGTCTGAGACAGCAGGTTAGTGACCCTGTCTGGTCTTATAGTTCCGTCCGAGCCCAGAGGGTGTGGATGGTTCCAGCCTGCTGGTTCCGGTCAGAGGACAGCCAGGAGATCAGAACAACCACATGCAGAACACTCAGAGGCAGGAGAAAAGGTCAAAGATTTATTGTAATGTTTAAGCACAATGAATGAACAGATCCAGAGGGGAATTTGTCTGGTCATGAATGGGTTCTGAAAAGCACAAAGAGTTATCAGGTCCAGGACTGGTCAAGAGTGGGTTCACTGTTCTGGAGTTGAACAGAGCGGCAGAGGGGGGGAACCTTGAGGGTCCAGAGGCTGTCGGCAGGCTGAGGGCTAGACGGAGGCAGAGCTTGGTTTGAGTGTTGGCAGATAACAGATTTGAGTTTCCTTTCCAGTTTCTTCTGAGAGCGGGCAGGCAGGTCTTTGACAGGAGTTATTCTCTAGGGTTCTTCAGAGAACGGACAGGCAGATTACTCTTCAGGGTTTCAGGTTTCAGGCTGGCTCAATCTAGGAAGCAAAGAGGAGAAAACAGATCAGGTCAGGTTCAGGCTTTCAGGGAGTCAGAGGTTCAGACAGGCTGGTTGGCTCAGGCTTGCTAACCGTTACTGGTAAACACTCAGGCACCGGAGAGAAGTCCTCTGCCTCCTTAAATACGGATCTCCTGATGAGCAGATGAGCGAAAGGTGGTGCAATCAACTCCGGCTCCAGGAGATTCTTACGCACTCTGGTGGAGAAAGTGGACAGACCTCCAGATCCCAACAGAGGCGGTGAAGGAGATTGCAAGAAGGAGTCAGGTCACATTTTTAGTTACGGTACACAGAGGGGGCTCACAGGCTGGACGAGGGCAGACAGAATCAGTAGTCACAAAACGGCTGTAGTCGGTACTCAGCACGCAAAGTGTCGCAGCCTTCGGTTCCAACAAAAATAAAATACCAAAATTTCCAACGAAGGCCGTGGGTGGTAACAGTTGATTTTGTTTTTGTACGCACTTCCAGCTTGACTTATTGTAAAAGTAAAAATAAAAAATATATAAAAAAAATTACTTCAAATGTCTTGGAACTTAGTAGAAATTAAATCTAATGTTTTAAGCTTCCAAAAAAGTGGTCAAAAAATAGTTTTCAAAACCTCCCGTCCACACTAGACATTTACCAAACCATCCTCCAACACCTGGTGTGCTCTTAATCACTCAAGTTAATGGGAGGGTCTAACAATTAAGAACTTACTCCAAACAATTCCAAATGTAAAAATAAATAACACATTTTGGTTGTAAATAAACTTAAATATATATTTATATACCAAAAGACAAAAACTAAATTGGTAGAAATAACAAATTACAAAAAGCTAGCTAGCTTAGGATTGCGTCTCTGCTTTTCGCAGATGATGTGGTCCTGTTGGCTTCATCAGGTCGTGATCTGCAAATCTCGCTGGATCGGTTCGCAGCCGAGTGTGAAGCGGCCGGGATGGGGATCAGTGCCTCCAAATCCGAGGCAATGGTCTTGAGCCGGAAAAGGGTAGAGTGCCTTCTCCGGGTCAGGGGGGGTGTCCTGCCCCAAGTGGAGGAGTTTAAGTATCTTGGGATCTTGTTCACGAATGAGGGAAGAAGGGAGCGGGAGATCGACAGGCGGATTGGTGCAGCATCTGCCGTGAAGCGGGCGCTGTACCGGTCCGTCGTGGTGAAGAGAGAGCTGAGTCAAAAAGCGAAGCTCTCGATTTACCGGTCGATCTACGTTCCTACCCTCATCTATGGTCATGAACTCTGGGTCATGACCGAAAGAACGAGATCGCGGATACAAGCGGCTGAAATGGGTTTCCTCCGTAGGGTGGCTGGGCTCTCCCTTAGAGATAGGGTGAGAAGCTCGGTCATCCGGGAGGGACTCAGAGTAGAGCCGCTGCTCCTCCACATCGAGAGGAGCCAGTTGAGGTGGCTTGGGCATCTGGTTAGGATGCCTCCTGGACGCCTCCCTGGTGAGGTGTTCCAGGCACGTCCCACCGGGAGGAGGCCCCGGGGAAGACCCAGGACACGCTGGAGAGACTATGTTTCTCGGCTGGCCTGGGAACGCCTTGGGGTTCCTCCTGAAGAGCTGGAAGAAGTGGCTGGGGAGAGGGAAGTCTGGGCCTCCCTTCTTAAGCTGCTGCCCCCGCGACCCGACCCCGGATAAGCGGAGGAAGATGGATGGATGGATGGATGGATGTTTCCATAGTTGGAAAGACATGGAGCAGAAATGCTAAGCAGAAATGCTAAGCATGTTGCTAAGCATGTTGCATAAAACACAGAAGAATTTGGTTGCAACACCATTACATGTATTATTCATACAGCCTTCATTCCCCCCAGCGTGGGGAAAATTGCAATTCCTAATTTTCCATCAAGTCTCACTTTAACAGATTAAGGGGGTGAGTTGGTGATATTACTACAAAAACATGCAACCTTGCAACCTTTTTCCTGTGTGAAGGCTGACATACATTCCTAGGATGTTTGATTATTTGCTGATTTTACAAAAGAAAGCCTTTTAGATGTTTTAGTATTTACATTATCTTTACCACAAGTATTACAGGCTCCTGAATTGCATAAAAGTCTAACTGCCTGTCCATTAATTGCTAGAACTATTCATGTTTTTTCTTTTAATGCATTTAATATCCCCCATGCTCCATACACATCTACAATTTTAACCCCTGATTTTCTTTTTTTTATTCCCTGTATGTAGCTTGCATGACTAAAATAATTTTCTAGTGGTTTGGAGACCCTGCAGGCGCACTAGGAAGGCTGTCAGTCAGATCAATGCTGCCGTCATTGTTTCTAGCCGGCACACAACATTTCTCCATTGATCTACTTCCACACACCATCTATTTCATACTTTTACTTCCATTTCTACAAGTATTTTAAATTACTTGGATCAATCTGACAAAAACTTTCCATACCCCTTATGATCTTCTTTATACTCGTCCATGAACCCATCCTTTTTCATTCTTTTACCTCCCTGGCTCACTTTAGTTCTATTATTTCATCATTTAGTTCTTATTATTTTATCTTGGAATAGAGGCATCCCTCAAACCCATTTTTTTTTCAAACTATACATTTAAGTGTGTTTTTGTTGGATCCTGCGCTTCTACAAACTTCTAATCGTAGATTTCAAATTATCTCTAAATCTATTTTGACTTTTACCCATTTTAAAGAATTTAGTCCAGTACAAACACCTAGGGTATTCTACGCATTGGATGTTTATTCAGCAACACAGTACCCAAAAACTGTTGTGGTAATTTCTGCTTCTACCTTTTCAGGTAAGAAATTCTTGCCTCTGCATCCACAAGAGCTGTACTGTATTAATTCCTGCTGTTTTAGCATGAAACAACAGAACCTTAAAGGTTTGATTGTTTCCTGACACACTCTCACAGAGTCACACCTATTCTAAGGCCTTTTATATTTGCATAAGATGCATTATGGGAAATGTGTCTGTAGAAGGTTTTGGAGACAAAGATATGCCAGAACATTTAGACATGTAAAAAATAAAAGAAAAACAATCCTAAAGCAAACAGGAAGTGGTTGAAGGAAATGAAATCAGTGAGATGTTTTCACGCCGTCTGGTTCCTGTTAGCAAACAGCAGCTCAGTTCTGAAGCAGCTGAAGACGCGCTTCATTAAAACATGGAGGAAATGATCTCCTGGACAAGGAGGCAGAATTTACTCTGAACTACATCATTTTCTCAATTTGAGAAATACTTCATCCTTTATTGATGGGGTGGGGGGTTTGGTGATATCTGGAAGGGATCATGTCTATGATTGAATTGTATGTTTTTGGAAGCTGGAATCTGAGTCCACCACCTCTGTTTAAAGATCCAGACATTTGAATTGAGAAAGCTTCCTGGAGAGGTGGCGAAACGTCTTCAAATCTTGAAAACCAAGTCCAGTGGATATTTTTTGAATTTTTACGGGATGACTATGACCTGGATGATTGAGAACCTTCATCAGCATGTTCCATAAATATAAGAAACTCAGAGCAGATATTATTAGTAGTTTATCATTTTATTAAGGCGTTAGTTGTTGCCATGAGGCCAAGTTGTTCAGTAGGATGAGTCTCAAAGCAGAGTTATAGTTTCTAATACATTCAACCTTAAACCTTTATTCTCTAGTAAAAGAAAGAGGAGAATCAAGACTCTACTGTTTTCTTCTTGGTTTGTTTTCAAATAAGATATAATAATAAAATAGCTGTTTTTATTTTTATGTTGAAGTTCTTTCCAGATGTTCTAGGATCTATATCAGGTAGTTCTACGTATCAATACATCAGGTAGTTTCTAAAAGTTACAGGTTCTTTAAAATTACTCTGAAAATTATACAGAAATGTTCTGATATTAGAAAATGTTATTTTTTTTTGAATACTTAAATATTTTCAAAAGTCAATACTTCAATACTTTAACTTGATGTTTGACCGAGTAACTTTTTTACTTTTCATCTTTTAGTTGAGTCAGATTTTTTTCTGAGTATTAATACTTTTACTAAAGTACTACTATCGAGTACTTCGTCCACCGCTGCATGTTTGTCAATCTAACCATCAGATATGATTTCTCTTTTTAATTGTCATCAAAACTCTGGCTGCAGCATTTTGGATCAGCTGAAGGTTTTTAACTACAGCTTGTGGACTTCCTGATAGTAAAGAATTGCAATAGTCCAGCCTTGAAGTAACAAATGCATGGACTATTTACTTTATTATCTGAAATCAGTTTAATCCCATCCAAATGAAATGACTTACTAATCAGCTTATTTTTCAAAGACTCTGTTCCAAAGACTATAACTTCTGTTTTGTCTGCATTCAGAAGCAGAAAGTTGAGTCATCCAGGTTTTTATGTCTTCAAGACATGCCTGTAATCTATGTAATGGGTTAGCTTCATCTGGATTTATAGACAGATATAGCTGGGTATCATCAGCATAACAGTGGAAATTAATCCCATGCTGTCTAATAACTCTACCAATTGGGAGCACGTATAAAGTAAAGAGAATTGGTCCTAGCACTGATCCCTGTGGTACTCCACAGGTAACCTTTGAGCATGTGTAAGATCTGTCATTAACATGACGAACTGAATTCGATCAGATAGATCAGATTTAAACCAGTCTAGTGCTGTTCCTTTAATTCCAACAAAATATTCAAGTCTTTCTAAAAGAATATTATGATCAACTGTATCAAATGCAGCACTGAGATCCAACAGGACGAGCACAGATACAAGTCCATTATCTGAGGCCATGAGAATATCATTAGTGACTTTCACCAGAGCTGTTTCAGTGCTATGATGAGCTCTAAAGCCAGACTGAAA
>JAGKQL010000049.1:5942779-5960244 GCA_018398635.1 Cyprinodon brontotheroides | reverse complement strand
TCTATCTATCTATCTATCTATCTATCTATCTATCTATCTATCTATCTGTCTATCTGTCTGTCTGTCTGTCTGTCTGTCTGTCTGTCTGTCTATCTATCTATCTATCTAAACTTTAAGAGCGAATGGTTCAAGCAAAAATAGAAACAGTCTCTTATACCTTCAGAGTGAGTTTGAGGTGCCTGAGCTGCAACTTATTCCCTGTTTGGTTTGTTTTTTCTCCAGATCATCACATTGCCAGCAAAGGTAGGAATCCTCACATTTTGTTCTTTCTCAAAGTAACAGTGAAACCTTTTTTTTACAAATTCCTTTTTTAATTTCTTTTAATTTGATCAATAATTAGATCAAGTCCTCTAGGGACTAGGATTTTCTGCTTATTTTAATTCTATGGGGGCACCAAAGTCAAATTTCTTGTTTGTGCATGCTAGATTAGTCAGTAAAGCTGATTCTTTGATGTTCCATTTCATTTTATTATGGTGACATTCTAGGAGTGGAAACTGAACAATGCTTTATTATGTTTTATTGTTTTAGGGCTTGTAAGTGCAATCTGCTATTAGTATGAAAGGACAGGTGAACTCTGACTTAAGGATAAAGATGTTTGAAAGTAACCTATTTTAAAACA
Organism: Cyprinodon brontotheroides; assembly: GCA_018398635.1. Classification (NCBI taxonomy): domain Eukaryota; kingdom Metazoa; phylum Chordata; class Actinopteri; order Cyprinodontiformes; family Cyprinodontidae; genus Cyprinodon; species Cyprinodon brontotheroides. The sequence goes on along the minus strand of JAGKQL010000049.1, from coordinate 5,959,625 downwards.
AATCAAATACATTATATAAGCATTTGCCGCCCTCTGATCAAACTTAAACAATAACCTCATATAAGGTAAACCATCTGTGCTTTATTTGGATGATTTTGCTGTTTTAGTTGCAGAAAAGTTGTATTATAAAAAATAATAATAATTATACTGCTTTGCTTCCCTCAGACTTCAAAATGGTCCAGAAATCCACAGGTGAGCGTCATTGATAAAAAGATGCTGTTATTCATGTTTCAGCTCTGCTCATAATTCTCCTCTCATGTGTTTTGGTATTTAATTTAGTGAACGTCTACACAATCACTTCAGGGGAGACATTTGGCGCTGATGAAGAACTGCTGAGGGAACTGAAGAAGAGGATACAGCTGAATATTATACACTACCCGGAAAGCTGCATCATCATTGTTTTTTGTCCCATCATCTCTCGTGTTGGGTCAGATGTAGAAGCAGCTATGAGTCTGGTGACAGGTACAAGTGCTAGTATGGATTTATTGAGGCATTCATTTAACCAAAGTAAAAAATATTTTTAATTTTAACTCTATTGGCTTACTTCATTAGGCCTTACTTAGAAGTAGGCCTTGTCAAAGAAGGCAACAGCTCAATTTCAGCTCCAAAAAAAACCTATAAAAACTTCACACCTTGCTACTGTTATTTATTTTAATATTTTTAAATGAAATTAAAAAACAATGCAATTGCTTAATTACTCATTAGGGAAGATTTGCCCGTTTTTGTATTATAAGGACGTAAAACTTCTTAAATGCATTTAAAAATGAGCAAGTAACACAAAACATAATGAATGTAACCTAATATTGATGTCAGGGTTTGGTTGAGGTTTTTAGGACCCAAATGCAGACGCGAGGAGGCAGAGGTGAGTTATTGTAGTTTAATGGAGTACTCACAGGCAACTGAGGCAGGAATCCAGAAATCCAACATAATAAATACATAAAAACAGAACCTTGGAGACATCAGGGAACAACATGCATGAAGAGCCGGGAAAAGAAGAGGAACCAGCACAGAGGAACTGCATAGGGAGAGTACTTATGCGAGACTGAACAAAGACAGGACTAATTAGCTCATTGGGAGCAAGTGTAAACAGAAGCTTCTAGAAGGAGCTAGGGGAAAGGAGAATGACACAAGATGGCAACAGAGGAAAAGCAAGAAAAACCTAAGAACTAAAATATATCCAGAAAACGCAACTAAATAGGAATTAAACCAATAAAACTAGAAAAACATGGATCAAAGTGAAAGCTGAATACACAAAGAAAACTGAACAGAACCAAAACCAGGACAATCAATAAAAATTATATTATAGCCAATATAAATTACAAAGATGGTGTAAGCTTAATATGCAAGGATATTAATAATATTATTTGATGAAAACCTACCTTCTGAAAAAATGAATAGGAAAGTAACTATAAAGATCATTCTAAGATCATAAAAGGTCTACAAAACCTTTACAAAAAGAAAAAATGCAAAATTAGAAAATAATTTCTAAGTAAATTCAAAATAATTTCAAGAATATTCAAGTTAAGCGGTATCATTGGAACAGCTATAAATTCATATTATATACTAAAAATGCTAAAATATATATAGAGAGTATATAGACCACTACATGTATAATAAGTGTTAGAGTATTATTTACATTTATTTTGTGCAGCAAATTATTACAGCATTGAGCTTAACTCTATTGTCGGAAATGGAAGTAAATGTAAATGGCTGTGCCTTATTTTAAAACAGGCTTACTATATGTGTATAGTATAGTACATATAGTACTATACACTATATGTGTATAGTACTATATGTGTAATATCGATACTTACTGTGTATCGATATTATTAATGTACATTTAAAGTGTACTAATATTTTCAAAATAAATGTTATATTTCATGGTTTCTATTTGCTTTTTAGTTAGTAATGGAGTATAAGTGATGTTGCTATAGTTTTTTGTTTTTAGATTTGAATAAGCTGCTTTAATAGATGATTCACTAACCACTCAGCTTTAAGTACGTAATCAATGTAGATAGGATGGTTGTAGTTTGAATTCCAAAAATTCCCCTAATTAATCTTTTTCTTTTTCTTGTTACAGCACAAAATCAAAAAGTTATTCTGGTTATGATGCACCACACCCGAGACGAAAGCTACTCCACAGCTGGGATGGACTGGTCAAAAAGGTTTCCAAATGTGATCTTGAGTGTTCACGTCCTATTCCATGAGACCATGCCAGGGTTACTGCCATGTACAGAAAACAAGAGGGCGGTGAACAAAATTATAAAGGTGTTGCATTACAACAGCGAAAATAGCTGGAGAAGAAGGTTCCTTAAAATTGGTGGAGGATTAATAGCAACATATTTTGTTTATTTGTTAATAAGGCAGATGATGACCTTATATTAAACTCATAACTCTGCAAGCTTTGGTGAATTTGTGGTGCATACTTTTACTGAATTCATATAAACACTTTCCTGTCATGTATTGTCAAAATGCTTCGAACACAAACTAGCCATTATTATTAATAACTTTGACCCTTTATGTCAGAAAAGTCAGGGGTCACATACCATGTTTACGCTCACATCATGCAGCTGAGATTAACAAAATTCTAAAGGTGTTGCATTACAACAGCGAAATTAGCTGGAGAAGAAGTTTCCTGAAAATCGGTGTAGGATTAATAATAACATCCTTGGTTCTTGTTTTTTTTTATAAAAAAAATAACTCTTTCTTTTTCTCAAAAAAGGAAAACTTCTAATTTGAACAAGGGTCCAGGTCAGTTGGCCCCATCAAGAATATTTATGACCTTCTGATAACTGTACTTTTGCATTATCCTTTATGCTGATACCTTTAATTCAATTTCCTATTATATGAATACCATGTACTACACTCTTTACTTGTTCATACTTTCATATGGGCCAGTGTACAGACAAAATAAGGCAAATGATGACCTTATATTAAACTCATAACTCTGCAGAAGCTTTGGTGAATTTGTGGTGCATACTTTTATTGAAATCATATAAACACTTTCCTGTCATGTATTGTTAAAAAGCTTCCAACACAGACTAGCAATTATTTATAACTTTGACCCTTTTTATGTCAGAAAAGTCATGGGTCACATAATATGTTTACTCTCACATCATGGAGCTGAGATTGCAAAACTTATAGATTTGATTTGAAACTGAGTGTACAGAGCTCTAAACACGAATAAAGCTTTTGTGTGCCATCCTTAATATGTTTTCTGCATCAGTTTCTTCTGATCAGCCTTTGTCAGATTATATATTGTAAAAATAGTCCAATGTCAGTGCATTAGCTGTCTTCTGTTGCTGTTTTTGCCTCATGAGATCTTACCATGGGTGTGTCTAATTTCAGCCGACCTGGTTCCCCCGGACTGGGTCCTTCGGGGGCTGTGAAAAGAAGGCCGAAAGAGTTTGGCTGTAGATTCAAACAGGTCTAGTTTTTCCAGCTGTTACTGCCCCTCACTTAGATTAGCTCTGTCGCCTAGCACCTGTGACAGTTGGACACACAAAGCAGTTTTTTAGCAGGATAACATGGGTATGAAACGATAATAATACTGCTAAAATTAAAAATGGCAAAAATAACATGAAACAACTATGTTAAAAAAACACCCTGTTAAATGATAATAGGCCTAACCAATAGAAAGTCCAGATTATATGACAATTTTCATCAGCCTCCAGTCCCCTCAACAGTATTTCACAACTCACATCATCAGTGTCGCCAAAACTTGCTTTCAAAAGGCGGAGCCAACAGAGCAGCGATCAGATGATAACTGATCTATACAATGAAAATAGCTGCATGAGCTGGAACGCTGTAGAAAGGCAAAGCAAAAATATTTATACAATAATCTGCCCTTATTACTATGAGGGGCCAATATAACTCAGAAGCTTGAGAGACAGCATTGTGAGACTGCGGTAAGTTTTGCAATATTATTCATAGGATTTGGCTTTAATGTACCTAATAACTCGTGGGTGGATGATTTATTCTAAAAAAAACAGACACCTCTCCGCAAACCACAAGTAAGGCAGACAGTGAGCTACAATCCATATAGTTTCCTCCAAAACAAGTCTCCTATCGCACTGGGAGAATTACATTGGACCCTATGGGAAGATCGCTTGTTCAAGAAATGCCCGCCTGATAATTGCAAATAATCAGAGAGAAATATTCAAAGATCTGCCAAGGAGAGAGGTGGATTATTATCACATTCATTTGGATTTGAAAATAATAATACTTTTCTGAGGAATTTCCAAAAGCCTAAATGACAAATGGCACCTCTATTTTATTATTAGAGTAAGTATAAAATGAGCAATGACTACACTATAGATCATTGTACTGCCTCCAAACTTGTAGGATACATAGATAACCTCATCTGGATCAGACTACAACTCTTACTTTGGGAAGATAGGCCAAACTTTATTTTTGGAGATTTTTTAAGTTTGTCTTTGTTATTATAAGCATATAATAGCCAATAATTACACTATAGATCATTGTAGTGCCTCCAAACATAGATAACCTCATCTAGTTCACACTACAACTCTTACTTTGGGAAAATGTGCTAAACTCAATTTTTTTTTTTTAGATTTGTCATTGTAATTATAAGCATTTAAAAGCCAATAATTACTTATGACTTAGACAGATTTATTTTGTCATTTTTTACACACACAGGTGTAAACAAAAAAGAAATTTCATTTAGATCAGCTCTAGACAATTTACATATTTTAAGTGCAGCCTTGAAAATGCAGCAGCTCAATGCATATCAAAAAAATAGTATATAAACATATGACTTATTTTACATGACAGTTCTAACATTCTTTTCTTTTCTTACTTGGGGAAGATAGGCCAAACTTTATTTTTGGAGATTTATTCATTGTTATTATAAGCATATAATAGCCAATAATTACACTATAGATCACTGTAGTGCCTCCAAACTTGTAGCACACATAGATAACCTCATCTAGATCATACTACAACTCTTACTTTGGGAAAATGTGCTAAACTCTATTTTTTTTAAGATTTTTTCAATCTCACATTCTTTAGCTCTTCTTACCAAAGCGACTCCACTCTTCAGAAGGGTCTTGTAGCGTCTGTCCCACTGAGACAAGTTTCTTCCAGTTTATGCAACATATATCCTGAATGCACCCATCCCAATTAAACCCCACCTTCTCTTGAAAACGTTTCAGTGGGGTACAGACTGCTCAACCAACGACTTATCAAGGATACAATGGGAACAAATCTCCTATGATGATTTGCACCTTTTAACAATTACAGAGAGGTCCATCAGGTTTAAACATGATTACTTGTTGGGGGTTGTGGTTAAAACCAGGAGATTAATACTGCTGGACAATTCTGAAGGTAACACAAAGAATAGTTTCAAGATATGCATTTTAGAATATTTACAACAGACTGAACTGTGATAGTGTAGATGTGTTTTTCATTGTCAACAGTATGAGAATCACAACTTCAGGAACCCTTGGTTAAAAAACCTTTCCTTGCTGCATACTAAAGGTTTGGTTTTCCTGTGGTTGAAAAACTCACCACCTAGACAACCCCAAAGAGAAGCACTTGGCAATTGAAAAACCATGAGTGTCTCCTTTTGAGGTTGTCTAAGAAGTGCCTCATGCTAAAGAGCTTGTCTAAATTCTGCAGCAGATTTAGTCATATTTTCAAAACCAACAATCCATGTGGCACGTCTTGAATCTGGACAAGTTTCAGATAATCATCTCAATGAGTATCTATGGCAGCAGCACAGCTGATATTTCTCTCAGGATGGAGTCACAGCCAAACAGGAACGAACCAGATGAAGCTACTATGAGAAAAAGCAGAGAGCAGCAGAACGTTAGAGTATTGAACTAACTGAATTCTGCAGAGTGGGAGAACAATAGACAGAATGAAGCAAGAATGATGAAAAAGGGGTCCCTATGTCCTCCTCCAGCAGTCTAAGCCTATAGCAACATAACTATAGAGATAGATCAGGATAACCGGAGCCACTTTAACTAGAAACGTTTTATCAAAAGGGAAAGTTTCAAGCCTAGCCTTAAAAGTAGACACAGGGGTGTCTGCCTCACGGACTAAAACTGGTAGTTGTCTCCACAGGAGAGGAGCCTGAGAACTAAAAGATCTGCCTCCCATTCCTACTTTTAGAAATTCTAGGAACCACTAGTAAACCTGCAGATTGAGAGTGAAGTGCCTCTGTTAGGAACATAAGGAACAATCAGATCTCTGGATATCAGATGGAGCTTGGCCATTTAAAGGAATTATATGTGAGAAGGAGGATTTTTAAATTCTGTTCTTGATTTAACAGGAAGCCAATGAAGAGAAGCCACTGATAGGAAGAGAGATATGATCTCTCTTTTTCATTTCATCAGAACTCTGGCTGCAGCATTTTTGGATCAGCTGAAGGCTTTTAACTACAGTTTGTGGACTTCCTGATGGTAAAGAATTACAATAGTCCAGCCTTGAAGTAACAAATGCATGGACTAGTTTCTCAGCATCACCCTGGACAGGATATTGCTCATTTTTGCAATGTTCCTCCAGATGAAAGAAGGATATTCTAGAGAACCTCTTTCACTGCATGAGAAGTGGGATTTTCATCAATATGCGGCACTGTAGATTGTCGTGGAACTTCAGGTTAGCGGCAGTTTACTGCAATTTGCAGGCTTCGCCGAAAACTCCCGTGGACTTTCTTAGGCAGTGTTCCCCATGCCTCCCCATGGAATTCTAGGGGAGGCTTTAACATGTAAATGAAACATGCTGTGAGCTATACAAATGCAAACCAGGGTTGCATTTGTATAGCTCACAAGTGACATCTTTCTGGGTAAGAAAATCTCTGATACAAAGAGATCAGGCTTAGTATAGCCTCTTACATTTTAGCTTGAATTGATTTATTTAATTAAAGTATTATAGAGACCAAAACAGATCTTTAGCTGACAGAGCAATACATTTAGAGCAGTAATTATTTAAAAAAAAAATGCATTTAAGATAAAAAAATAAAATATTGTCTGTCAATATGCTCAATTCACAATTACTTAAGTGGAAAAGTTTCAAGAAATGAGTCTGAGATGATTCACTTTTATAACATGGCGCATTATCCTGTTGGAGTAGCCATCAGAAGATTGGTACACTGTGGTCATAAGGTCCGGACCAGGTCAAGATCCGCAATTGCAATCGCACTAAACAGGAAAAAGAACATCGACAAAATTCCGGTTCGTCAAATTAAAATATAGCAGCAACAGATCGGTGACTAGAAATTATAGAAGCACAATTTATATATAAAAAAAATCTTAACACCGTTTATTTAAATGATTGGATCCAAACTATTGGTTATTCACCAACGAGGAAGCAGATTTCTCATCTCCATCAAAATATTTATTTTATACCGAGGGACTTAAACTTTAATCAAATCCATTCAAAAGAAACTTCTTATTACAGGAATGAAAGGAGATGCTGAGTTTGGGAGTAGAGAACAAGTTCATAAAAAAAAAGCAGTTTTGAATTATCCTTATCCCCGTTACAAAAATCTACAAAAATATAAATATATATTTGGGCAGAAACTGAACATATGCTGGATGATGGTGGGATTTTTTAATATGTCATATTAAATTAAGCGCTCACAGGGTTCATACAGGAATGAGTGACTCTAATTTAATGCTATTTTAATGCTATTTGAAATGATTTTAATGCCATCAACAAGAACCATGTACAAAGGTTATTAGTGTACATGAAATATGAAGGAGCTGTAAGCAGAGTTCCATGACTCCTGTATGTATGTAAACACACACACATACACACACACACACACACATATACGTATATATATATATCCTCTAGCTTTTTTCTCCGCCTGGAGTGATATAATATATCTGACGAAATTGTTTTTATAAGCATTTTTATTAAAGAATTATAAATACTTCGATAAACATATTTAAATAATTTAGTGCCAATTAAGGCCTTGATAAAAGTTAGGAATGATTTTAATTATTGTTATTGATCCGCTATATCACCCCTTTGTACCATCTCACAAGCATGCTCTGTACGACCAAGAAAACTCAGAGAGCGGCGGGGCTGGATCCACAGTGGAGGATGTATGCTTTTGTTTGTGCAGGCGTCTGAGCTGATAATGCTGGGATTTCGGTAAACTCCTCAGTTGGACGCCAAGATGGCTTACCTGCAGTCGAACAAGACCTAACTCAGGAAGAGAAGACGAGTGCAGCCATGCTAGCTGTAAATATGTTCGATTACTGCCTGCTATGCTAAAAGCAGCCTAGCTTAGCCACGGCAAGCTAGCAGACTACCTAGCCTAGCTAGGTACCGCTAATAGTAGCCTTGCAAGAACAAGCTTTATTAAAGTGTATTTTTTGTGATTCACAGGAAGCAATATGCCGTCTTAACAACTCGGAGACTAATTGCAGGCGCTATGAACCGGCCGGAGCAGGGGTAAGGTTTAAAGAATATGCTTTCATTCTGCGGTAAAAGGACATGGATACGGATGGATACCGACCATAGCTGTTACTTTTTTTTTTCACAGACTACAGTCGCCTCACAATGAGGCGGTGACCTCCTATTTGCTCGGATTTGCACGATGTTGATAAAGACTCCACATTGTAGTGTAAGTGACTTGTTTTAATGTTTTCTCCTTCCTTTGTTACTGTGACTTGGCGCTTTGATTTTTTTTTTATTCATACCACTCTCATTTAATTGTTTTCCAGCTGCAGCTGTAAGCGACGTATTATTCGAGACGGTATGCAGGAGCTTTCAGATACACGCTGCTAGCCAGCACGCTGCGTGCGGAGGCTGCCAGGCTATCTGCTCGGAGTCGGGCCAGAAGAAAGAGGGTAAGACTTTATTTGGTGACTATTTTTCGGGTGCATTGATAGATGTGTTGTGTCCATATGCAGTGCGCTGATTCATTGTTTTGTTTTTTCAGCTGCTGAAGGCGAGGCAGAGTGTGCTGGCAGATGAGGAAGTGGAACTCTGGTGGAACTCTGGAAGTCCGCCGTCGTCAGCGGTGTCTCTGGATGGATTGTGCGGTCGCACCGCCATTTCGTAGGCCGGATCTCACTGAACTCTGTGTTAAGCTGCAGTCCCGTGTTAGAAGCTTATGCCGAAGTACAGGGCTACGCACAGTATGCGCCTGCACACGCCTCCGGTCCCGCCTCGGAGGGAATGCTGCTGTGCCGAATCCTCCAACCCCTCGGTGGAAGCAAAACGGACCGCTCACGGAGTTTTAATTTTTAGAAAGGCATGTGTTTGGATATGCGTTGTATATAGTTGTGTGTGTTTTAATAAAGCTCTTTCTTTGCATAAACAGCTTCCTGGCAAATGTTCATTTCCTGTATCAATTCATTCATGTCCTTGATGGTAGCATAATAATTGTGTAGTAGTGTAGGATAACATAAATACACAGCATATGAATGAATAAATATATGAATGAATAAATAATATATGAATGAATAAATATATATATATATATATATATATATATATATATATATATATATATATATATATATATATAAGGTTGTTGTATATATATATATATATGAATAAATATATATATGTAAATATATATATGTAAATATATATATATAAATCCCAATCAACAGCGACTTTACTTGTTTGGGTAAAAGAAGTGTGGTTCCGGCCCAATACTCAAGAAAAATTAAAACCGGGCGCGGGCTAAGCCAATGCGGTTTTGCTGCCAATCACGAAGCCATTTTACTTGTTTGAGAATAGTGGTTTCAGCCAATTGAGTAGGTTATTCAAGCCAGACCTGGCCAGCCGCTCGGGTTTGCTGCATTCATATGCTAATTAGGGCCATTAGTACAGCTGATCGCTTCTCCACATACCGCCATGTGGTAATGCTTTTCGGCCAATTTGTAAGCACGACAAACGCCGGATGCAAGCACGGGTTGCAAATTGTCGAAACTTACCTTTGTACAGGATTACTGTGTTCCCACAGTTTACGGGGGGCTTTACGTGACGAAAATCACCCCACCTCATGCAGTGTGCATATGAGACTCAAGGACTTGTAGTTTCGAACTGTTTTGAAGTATAGGCCACTCATCGGTGCTCCACTCATTGTTTGGAACTTTCATATGGATTCAGATTAGTACAATGCTGATTTTGTCAACACATACAGGTCCGTGGCTTCTATTTAATGTGTCCCAGTAAATCCAGATCTTTTTTTCGATTTTTTAACATCTTTTTTTCTCTCTACTTACATCTCTTCTTTCAACAACAATGTTGTATCAGAGCTATATTTTTATCGCTAAGGCAGTCAGCCAATATGGGCCTCCAAGTCCCACAAATGCAACGCAGATCCAGAGCCCAATAGGTTTGCCTAAATAAAAAGATTTAGATATGACTTATCAATATATCCCCTGTTAAAAAGGTCTGATGTTGCAGGGGCAGGTAATGAAAAGTGCTTGTAACATGTTTGTTCTGGATGTGCCAGTTTGTTTTGCTTCCTTTATCCAGTCCTTCATGTAGAAGGGCTGGTCAAGTCACAGGTTATTTGCATACAATAGGCACACATCTAGCAAGGCAAAGTGAATACACAAACTGAAGAGGGAGGGGGCTTGCAGGAAAACTGAAATTCTGTGGGACTTCTAGTGATATAAAGCTTGAATTTGAGTTGTAAATAGCAGAAATCTGCTGCGCCAATATATAACCTGAAATATCTGCTTCAGCTCATCCTCTGGTAATAGGGTCGGGATCCCATTTTGCATTCTGGGACGGTTGCTATGTTGATCTGCCACTTAACAATTTCATAGCAATCACATAACGATGGTAACGAGGAAAAAGCAGAAGAGAAGAACGCTAAGCAAGTATATAAGTAAAAGGATCCGAATTTACTGATACACTTAATAGAGAAGCTAGGACTCGTATGTGGTAGACAAAATCAGCATCATAAATAATTTGGATCCGTATGAGGTTCCAAATAATGAGTGGAGCACCGGCGCACGAAGTTGTTGCCACTGTTCTCCTTCTCGGACGTCTTGACTACCTTTGTTTGTGGATTGCTGCATATACCTCAGAACAATACAGAAGCTTTTCAAGTCCTTGGAGTCGCATGTGCAGTTCATGGATGGATGGGTTCAGGAGCTGCAGATGTAAAGCCAGCAAACACTGGGAACACAGTGATACAGCACCAAGGTAAGCTGTGTTCCAGGCATGCTCTGGCAACTGCTAGTTTAGCAACTTCTAACCGCTAGTGCTGACAAACCACTCCCATGTAATGTTCTTTAACTAGCTGCTATGTGTTTCAAGGTGTAGTTTGTAACGGTAACTGCCAACCCTCCGGGTTTGTCAATTATTCGAGCCTTTTCCCGCTGCAGACATGTAGGGATCAACATGAACGCTAGCCAGACCTGGCTGCAGAAAGAACTTAAAGGGGGCATTCCATTTGATTTACTTCAAACCCTAAACACCAGCTTTGTGACCATTCATTCAGTGAAAGGAATCTCAAATCTTCATCAAAACATTCATTCAAAATATTTTAAAAAAATTTAAGAATAATTTGCTGAAATAGAAATCAGCATTGTTTGATTCTTAGTGTTAGAAAAAATTTGTCCTGACAGGTTTTCTGAACCATCTTTTCAATCTAGTCTCCCCAGCTGCTGTTAGAAACAAGATTTTTAGCATCATTCAGAAACTGGATAATGTTGTTACATCTGTATTTTTGTTGAAAATCATTTATTGAACATTGTTATTAATAAAAATTTAAGGAACAGATTAAATAGTCAAAGATCCGCAAAATATAAAAAAATAAACAATAGTGCAGTGCTGTGGCCATTCAAGTTAACTCCAGTTTGAATCAGAGTCTTTCAAAGTGAACTATTTAGAAAAATGAGTGCAGTATTGACTGCGGGTTATTAAATCTGACCTCATAAAACACTGTAACGGGTAACTTTGAGCTTAAATCATTCAGTCAGAGGCATTATGCAGGTTTAAATGTCCTGTGCTCATTTCATTTCTTTTTCTTTTAAGTGATATAACAATATAACAGCGTGGTTGTTATACTTTACTGTTGTATAACTGTGATTTATATGATATGTATACACATGCATGATGGGTTGAGGTTAACGTTTGCTTTCCTGCATAGAATGAAATATAATGGTGTTATCATGACATGTTGCATCGCAGCCTTTATTTATACAATTTAAGTAATGCATATTATTATAAATACTTATATAAGAATTTGCACTAACAGTGTTTAACTGTTAATGTTTACTATAACTACAATTTGTATAATAATAATTTGCAATATCTCCACTTTCCATTTCTCCATTGATGTTTCATTAAGACCGACTTATTAATAGGATTGAACATTTTGTATAAATACATACTATGTTATTGTAAGTAATTGCACTGCATTTTCATCGCGTCCATTTTTTATTTGTAACCATTTACCTACAAGCATTCAAACTGCACTGCACTGTTCTGCGCTACACTGTGTTCTCAAGTTTCACTACTTGCAAATAAACACTGAAAAGGATCTGATCGTTTGAGACCTCTTGCTTTTGGGTATGGATGCAAAACACACCTATGGCTAAAAAACAACCCACTTGTTAAATGTTTGCTTAGAGTGTATTGTTGATACAAAGAAATTGTCAATTCCATATTGAGCATCAATCTTTTCTTTAATACAGTAATTCATAAACACCAGAATAAAGTGGTTGACTTTAAGGTGTGGAAGTCCAGTGTAGTATTTCACTTTGACGGTGTCTTCCTTCAGGAAATCTTCATCCATTTTTCTCTGGCCAAGCTCACGTTTCAGGGTCCTGTTCTCCTCCAGCAGCCGGTTGATTTCAGCACGCCGGCGCTGACAGAAGTCACATTCTGTCAGCGGTGTCTGCTCAGCTCCATCCTCAGCTGGTGCTGGTGTCTCCACTATGGATAAAATAAGGACATCTTTTAGCTAAATGTGCATCATGCAGCTGAAAAAGCCACAGAAGCAACATACGGTGTTGAATCTGCTGGCTCTGTAAGGCTTACCGGGTGGAACAAGGTCATCAATAGCTGTCTCATCCTCGCAGGTGTACTGTCAGTCCTTTGCCGTTTTCTCTTTTCCTGTCTCTCATAGCGTGCAGTCTGTGTGGCCTTTATCTCAGTGTGGCCCAAGTGTAGTGATGGTGCCCAATCCGGATGCGAGGTGTACATTTCATTTGCTGGTTTTCCTGGTGACACAATTTAAAATTATTATCCACAGCAGCAGTGTTGAACACATATAGAACCATAATGTTATCAATGATCCTCAATATACACATTATTATATTGTATTATATGATTACATTACATTACAAGACGGCTGGTAAGCGCTAGGATCAGCAAAATTTATAAGTGGTGCTATGACAGCTGTCAACCTCAGGGTTTTTTTTGAAAATGGAGAGGGATGTCCCTGTCCTTGTAGGAACTGGCAGTGTGTTCTACCAAAGAGGATAAAATGCTATATCAACCAACGAGGATGAAAATGCTATATCAACAGTCTCTGGGCGCGCGTTCATGCATGTATGTGGTGCCACGGATGAAGGAAGGAAACACTGTAGGCTATAAAATAAAACCGTGCATCTTTAACTTACCAGAATGAAAATGCAGGGAACACACTCGCATTGACATCAGGATACTGTGGAAAGTTATGTTCTGTCGTCTTACAGCCGCGATCCAAGCTAGCCGACGACTTTTTGTTATCTGTGAAACTTGGTCTCCGTGTTTGCGCCTCCAGGCAGGACAGCGGTGGAAAGTTATCCCATTTTGTAGGTTTTTCCCTCGGCGATCATGTGATGCGCTGTTACAGCCCACAATACAGCAACGGTTTACCATGGTTGAAATCAAGTTACGGTGAAATTAAACGAAATAAAACACGGCTGAGAGGGAGAACAGTACGCGTTAGTCACAGGCAATAGTCTAAGGAAGCCGTAAAGTGCGCCGTCAACATGGCGACCACGCGAAGAACGTGAGAGTGGTGAGGACAGCAAGATCATTGGAGCTCGTTTTCCCTCCATTAAAGACATTTATTGGAGGGAACAAAATTTTAAGGAATCATATTGATATCAATTGAGAAAAAAGATTTTTGGTAATTATATTGTATTAACGGGATACTACATTGTAGAAACATACTAATATGAAGGTGATGAATATATTGGATATACGTGATAATTATTTTGTATAAATTAACTATATTGAATAAACATTAAAAAAAAATCTTGCAATAAGGTGATAGTATATTGTATGAATCTGATAAGTATATTGTATAAACGATATAATTATATTGTATAAACGATATAATTATATTGTATCCAAATGGTTGCTCTAGTATGCTTTTAGTCCGCAAGACTCATTTCAGACAAAAAAGAAGTTGGTGCTCCAAGTAAATTTTTGGTGGAAAATAATAACTATCATAACAATGTTATCCGGGTAATCGTGGCATGGTTTCATCATGCATGTCATCTCCTCAGGTCGTTCGATGGCAAGTTTACTGGAGTTGATCAAGATTTACTTTATGCTCAGTCTAAGACATGGAGAGATGCTGATGCTGCTGCACACAGTGGATGAGATAAGTATTGTAGGGTGACCAAATGTCCAGTATTTCGGGACATATCCGTATTTCCGCCCCGTCCCGGCGTCCCGGCTTTTTTAAAAAGTGAGGAAATGTCCTGATTTTTAAATTACCTAGTGACCATTAAATTTACAGGCACTAGGGCACTTGGGCGCTTGGCGCTGCGTGTGACGTAATCCTTGAGCAGCGCCAGTCGCGGGCAGCCTTGTTCTTAATCAGAATATAGATAGCTTGGCTGTCAGTACGCCAACAACATGCAAAGCTGCAAATGTATGTTTACCGACGATTTACAAAAGAGTTTCCCCCACTTTCAGACGGGTCGAGACAAATGGGAGGCCTTGTGCACAGTGTGCAAAGCAGGCACATATGTCTCACCGGTGCTGTCAGATGGAGGTGCAAGGAATCTGAAAAGCCCCCTGGACACACACCAAAGTAACAAGAACAGACTATTGATATGTTTGTTAGATTTTTGGTACATTTTGAATTATTTTTGCCACACAAGAGATATTTTTTGTTAATTAGCTAATTCATTTGTTAATTTATTTTTTCCAGCCAGCCTACAAGAACAGACTTATTATTTCGTTCAATTGCTGAGGCTAAGTATTATCATCTGTTATTGGGAGTTGAGAGTTACTGTACACTTTTACTATTGTTAGAGTGAGGGATGCTTAGATGAGACATTATTGTTAAGCATTTTAATAAATACATTTAAATGAAATTATCATTTGTTATTGAGTTATTGCTGTTGACTTTTTACTGAAAAGCATTTAATAAATCAACTGTAAATATCATGTTATTGTAGGATTAAGCCTATGTTAAGTGAGTGAGTGCATGCCACAGACATCTCTATGCATGGAAACAGAGATCCCCCTCCCCCCCTGCCCTAAGGTGTCCTGGTTTCCCCTAATGAAAATATGGTCACCCTAAGTATTAGCATGTGCACATTAAGAAGAATCCTTCAAAGATTGGGACTTGTTAGAAGAAAATATCAATCAGATCCTGATTGTGGCCGCCTTCCTCCTTGACCAGCTAGAGAGTTATAGGAGCCTGCATGGATATAAGTTTCACCACCTTAAATGTGTTCAACATTGATATGTTGTAACTCAGAATATAGTGAGACATCTGTTAAAATTTCTGGACCCAAGGGGTGTAAAACAAAGGCGGAGAAGAAGGCTGATGCGACTCATATATATTAATCCTGGACCTAATTTCTTGTTGCATGTTAAGTCCTATGATAAACTGAAGCCATTTGGTATCTGTATTAATAGGGCAACCAATACATTTTCCAGACAAATGATATGGGTTCATGCTTTCTCCACAAGAAGTGGTCCTAAAGTTATTGCTGGATATTTTAAAAATGAAGTTGAGACAAGGATGGGGACCTCTGCTCGAATCCAGGCTGATTTTGGAACTGAAAATGTTACCATGGCAGAAATGCAGAGGTTCCTACGATGGAATTCTGTTAACTACTCCAATAATTGCTTTGTCTCTGGAACCAGCAATAAAAAATTCAGTGGATTGAAAGCTGGTCGGGCTTTTTGAGAATTTTTTGACACATCATGCTCAAACGTGAATGGATCATTTTCAGAAACTGAATGACGATGATTATTTCTCTGGGGACTTTTTGGACAAACAACTTGTTTTCCTGTCTGAAGATCCCTGAGGTATGTCAGAATATCAAAGCTTCCATTCTCCTTTTTGTGGCAACAAGTGGACGTCCAATTCTTATGTACACCATTCCACATCTGTTTGAGAGAGGACCTTATCCTTGTGATTAGTGTTCAGCTCGTGTTTCCTTATAATTTCAGATAACTTTTTACTCTCACCAACCACAGCAAATGCAGCCATAGAGCTATACATTTTCCTGAGGACGGATATAATTAAGGCCTTGTAAACCCAAAGGTCCTTTCACATTAGGATGTTGCTTCTTCCTGCCACTGTAAATGATGCACTGCTTTGTTTGTACATAACATCTGATTGGAAACAACATTTATACCAGAAACAAATTAAGATATATTGCATTAACAAATTATAATCACAACAATGTTGAATTGCAATCATGCACTGAATAAATTGTCATGATATTAAAGTGTTTGTCAGAATAAATAATAATGCAAATTGTTGAGAGACAAATTTGTTTATTATTTTCATCTGTCAACCAACAATATTTCAGCTTGTAACTGCACATGGGTACATTTATAACAAAAAGATTCAACATATATGCTATATATGTTTTCAATAATATCTCTGTTTTTGAAGCCTAACATAATTTTAAAGTTAGCAATATTTTTTTTT
>JAGKQL010000049.1:5824637-5933471 GCA_018398635.1 Cyprinodon brontotheroides | reverse complement strand
TAGGATTCACAGCTTGTTCCTCAGATGAGCTAAGATACAATTTTCTGCAATGGTTCTACTGTGCCTTGGGGGCAATGCATTGAAATCAGCATAGTTGCACTATGCTGATTTTAATGCATGTTTCATGCATGTTGCAATGCATGCTGGTTGTTTGAGGAGCCAAATGCAGAGACCAGGAGGCAGAGGTGAGTGTCCTTGATTTAATGAGGCAGAAATCCAGAAAATCCAAAATAGGAAAATGTATTTTTAAATGCAGTAGCCAAACTCACCCACAGCCATAGCTTTGTTGAACCGTCCATACAATCTGCTCTGAGCAGTAACTATTTTATGGGTTTCTTTATAAATAAGATTGATTTAATTAAAAATAAGATCATTGGCATTCCTCTAACTATGATTGGTTTATTTCTGGAAGGCGAGGCAGCATCTGAGTTAGCCTTATAATCTGGACCTGGTTTATACTGCTTAGATCCAGTTGAACTTTCCAAGTAAGTGAAATTATTGTGTTCATCTAAGCCTTCAACTTGTATGTTAGATCCAGTTCCAAACAAGTTTTTTAAGGAAGAATTCCTTTTGATCTCCCCCTCCATTTTAGATGTGATTAATCTATCCCTGTTACAGGGATACGTACCAAAGGTGTTTAACCTTTACTTAAGAAACCGTCTCTTGACCCAGATGACTAGTTAAATTATAGACATATATCCAATCTTTCTTTCTTATATAGAATTCTTTAGAAAATTACCAAAGAAGTGTGCGACCAGTTACATCATCATACCACCCCTATTGAAGAGTTTCAGTCTGGCTTTAGAGAGAGCTCATCATAGCACTGAAAACAGCTCTGGTGTAAGGTTACTAATGATTGTAGTAACAAAAAAAGCCAAACGACTCCCAATCCAAAGGGATGGGCCCATTCATTACTAATTCTTTTTACTATCAGGAATTCCACAAACTGTAAAGTTAAAAGCCTTCAGCTGATCCAAAATGTGCTGCAGCCAGAGTTCGATGAAAATTATAAAAGAGGCCGCATCTCTCTTATCCTAGCTTGTTTATTGGCTTCCTGTCGGGAAATCCAGAATAGAATTTAAAATCCTCCTTCTCACATATAAAGCGTTAAAGAGAGTGTTTGGCTTTTTATTAAGTAAAGGATCTGGGCCATTTATGTAGTTCCCACATCTATGGTCAGGAAGGAAAAGAACATAATGAGTTCCTCTGCAATATGTGCTTATATCAATGATTTTGTTAAACATCACTGAAATAATTTCTGTTCATATTGAAAGATATTACTTTTTTGTATGATTTCTAAGAAACATTCCTCCTCAGATTAGAACCTGGTGGTCAAACAGATGATCAAACATTTGACTCGTTTAATTAACCTGTGATTTGGTTCACACCCAACAATTCATTCCTTGAAGAAATGTGGCTTTGGAATGGTAAAGGAATTGAAATTTAATTTTAAATTGAATTTTCTTACAGCTTCCTGCTGGACAGAATGTCTTTCCACCAGGAAGCCCCACTTGACACAGCTATGACAAAACATCACTTAATGGATCTGGGCTTCAAAATAAACCTGAAAAAGAATATCCTTAATAGATCTCCATTTGATCTCAATCAATCCTAGATTAGGCCTAAAGGAGGACAGAGTGAAAACAATGTTCGACTGTTTGTCCATGTTTAAAAAAGGAAACCTGGTATCATTTAGTCTCTGCAGAAGGCCGTTGGGACTGAAGGCCTCAGTATTAGTGGTAATCCCTCTTGGACATTTCCATATGAGAGGAATCCAAGAGGGGTAGCCTTGCAGTTAAAGCCACATACTCCTCATTACATGCTGAGAGTTATAGCAACCTGCACCGCAGCACTGCGTCTGTGGCAGAACACAGATTCACTAACACAGGGTGTCTCAATGGTAGTTATGCAGAACAAAAAGGTGGTCACAAAAGATACCTCTCTGTCAGGCTGGAGGGCTATATGTGAACAGCAAATGGTGAATGAAACCTGGGGTCCAAAAATTCCGCACAAGAACTTCAATTACATGGAGCTAATGGCTATTGACCTAACATTAAAGCATTTTCACTACATTCTGAGAGCTCGCAATGTGCTGATCAGAGCATACAACACAACAGTGTTGGCTTGCTGTATGAAAATGGGCATGGTGCTGATATCCCTGAGGCTCACAAATTTTTCATTTGGAGAAGAAGTCTTGTTCTGTCTTTAAGGGGAAGTCATGTCCGGGGATTGTTGAACTGTGGAGAAGATCTTTTCTCCAGGTGCAATCCTATGTATGCTGACTGGAAACTCCACCCAGAGTTAGTAAGGATGGTCTGGCAGAGGTTCGCTCAGCCATCCGTGCACCTTTTTGCTTCTCAAGAGAACAATCAGTGTCCCCTGTTCTTCTCCCTGCACTGTGGGAATCCACATCTTAGGGTAGATCATTAGCCCACCCTGGCGTCACGTTCTGCCACAAAGGGTAAATTGGTAAATGGTGCTCAGAAACTCAAGAAGTACCTTTTCAATGTTCTGTGGCTGTGATTTTAGCTTTCCTACTGAACCTTACTGATAAAGGAAAAGCTTTTTCCACTATTAAGGTCTATGTAGTGACTATTTCAGTGTGCCACATAGGCTTTGAGTTGTTGGCCAGCATCCCTTGATATGCCGCTGCATGCGAGGTGCCTGCTTGACGCTCCCTGTTTCAAGACCAATTGTTCCATTGTGGGATCTGGTGTTGGATGCTCTCACTACCACACCCTTTGAACCACTGGATCAGGTGAAATTAAAGGTAGTAGCTATAAAAAACAGCACTTCTAATGGCATTGGTATCCATCTTGCATGAAATTCTCTTTAGACAGGACTAAAGTAGTTTTGCTTCCCAAACCAGCTTTTTCAGTTGGGATCATACTGTCTCAATGAGTTGAGGCTTTTTATCCTGTCCCTTTTTCATGGCAGGAACAGGGGAGGCTACACAGTCTCTGTCCTGTGTGCGCTTTACAGATTTACCTAAAGAGAACAAATCAGATCAGGAAAAATGACCAGCTGTTTGTCTCCCGGGACAAAAATCATTATCAAAAAGCTGTTTCAAAACAGCGGCTTGCACATTGGGTAACTGAAGCAGAGAGTAGTTGGTAGTTTTAAGTTGTGGATGATGGTGATAAAAGACAGCACTTTCGTGAGGAAACATTTAAGCCCAGCGAGCTACTCAGACAGCAAGGGAACATCGGACCAAAGTTTACTTAACTCTGTCTTTACCAGCCTTCAGTCAGTTTCCACGAACTGAAACAACATCCATTGAGCAATTGATATGTTAGTGATGTCTTCGGCTGAAAATGAAAATGAAACCTTTATTCAACGCAGGTTTTTCAGTGATGGATGTTGAACCTATTTGTATTTCTGCCAGATGCTGAAGCTCATGCAACAAGACGACACAGAGCAGATGGCCTGGGACAGGAAGTAGTGCGCAGAAACAAAATAAAACATCTGATTACTTTTTTTAAAAAAATCTGTGGTAACTTGCCCTTACTTCAAAGGTCACTATGGTTCCTAAAATGCCTCAATATTTCCCAATTATCTACAACTGCTGTAACGTTGTAGACTCCAATATTTATGCTATACACTTGATTAATTTAGCATATTTGTCTAGTTTGTTTAATTTTTATACTTATTAGTAGCTAGTTTTACTATTTTCTTCTTTGTCACTGGGCTGCCCTGGAATCAAGGAAACTAATTCAGTTTCATTTCATTTTAACATGTTGAAATGAGAAATAAAACTCCTTAAAACATGGTGTTGAAATGCATATTGTTTTCATGTTTATCAGTTTAGCTTTTGACAGTGTTGATATTCTTCACAATAGGTAAAACAGTATAGGGAGGAAAATGCTGAGTCAAACCGAGCTGCTCTTTGGGCCAAACAACAGGAGGAACAGTGAGGAGAGAGAAAGAGGGAGAGCAGGAACAAGAAAATGAAGATGTTGTTATAACAGAGATATGTCATATTAGACACCATCATCAACTTAAGTGTAACAGGCTCTGGGTGTTTATTTTAAAAACTCAAGTAAATATTATGTTAGAATGTCTTTTGTGACACATTTCTAAGCAGTTGTGGAAGGAAGCTTCAAAAGAACGATGACATAAGAATCATGTTTATAATGTCTGAAATGTCTGGCAGGGGAGACAAGAGGGGAGAAATTCAGAGCCAAGCCTTTTCAAAAGTCTCAATGATGTTTTTGCTGATTAATACTCTGAAAATGGCCAGATTTAAATGATCAAATTAAAAACATCTCTGGGAGAGCACGCCACTGAACCCAGATAGAAGTTCTGACTCAGCACAGTATTTTTGGGGCCCTGTGTACAGCCCTGGCTATAGGTATGCAGAGCAGACTTAAGACAGAAGATGAAGAGAAGCAACAGCTGAGGATATAGAGGTAGGGGCTCAGTTTATGAGCACCAGTACATGATATAGGGTAAAAGGTTTTCTTAGAAATGTACTTGCTTATGAAATGACTATTAATAAAGTGGATGACTCATAATATTATGGATTATTGCTTGTGCTTTGACTTTAGTCACATCAGATTATGGAATGTAATTTACCTACGAGTGACAAAGGTGATATTCTTTTAACGAGTGTTCACTGATTTAAAGGATGTAATACCATTGTAGGATACTGTAAACTTTGTAATCTAGAATCTTTTCTGGATTCAACACTGCAGAAATCCAGATCCTGTCCTTTCTCACTATGAGGTCAGGCATAGGCTATTTGTAGGGGTTAATTACCTACAGGATTGATAAAAACTTTTTTATTAGAATTCAAACATTATATGGTTTTGGTTCTGCTTTTCTTTGAGTTTTTATTGTTTTATTTCAATTTTTTGTTATTCTAGTTATTTTTGATTGTATTTGAGTTCTTAGTTATTTCTTGTTTTGCCCTCTTGTGTCAGTCTCATTTCCCCTAGCCCCCTTACAGATTCATTTGTCCACACCTGCTCCCAATCTGCTGATTAGCCTGGTTTTTATTTCTATTTCTCATATACACACCTGTTCAGTCCCTGTTTGCTGGTTCGTTGTCATTTCTTTGCCCTTCTTGTGAGTATTCCTGGTTTTCAATAATTTGTGAATTTATTTTTTGGGGGGATTTTAACTTCTGTCTCCATCTTTTAAATTAAATCTGCAAAGAAACCACCTTCAGCTACACTCTCTGCATTGAGTTCTCCTCTATAAACCTCCACCCAACCACGCACTTGTGATATGGAGTTTCTTCATAAAAAAAGAAAAAAGTTAGCGGGCAAAACTAAAGTAGCAGGGATAAAACAACAAAAAGTTAATGACTAAAATTTGAGGAACATCTCTTAAAAGTGAAATTAATTTTTTTAAATAGTAGCGGAAGAATAGAATATATTCCTCTGGAGAAAAACCACATTCTAACAAGAGTTATGACGGTACAAGAGCTTTAAAGTCGAGATAAGTTATACCAGGACATGATTATGATCCTTACCCTTGCTCACACTGGCTCCGGTAACGGTTACCGGAGCCGACAGAGACGCCGCAACTCCGCACACACCCCCTCTCACACACGCCCTTTTTGACTATGGTGTGGTGCGGCTCTCAAACTCCGGCAGCAGGTCCGGAGATTTAACAGAAGTTCGCTTGAGTTCGCATTAACTTCAGCGATAACACGGCCCCAAATAAGGATATTTCCGAGAGCTTGATGCGGAGGTTCTCCCGAACACGCGCCGCAAGGATAGCTTTGCTAGCGGAATTTTCCTGCAGGCGCCGGGTGTCTACGGTAACCGCGGCGGACTTCCAGCTCAGCAGCGGTGAGAGAGGTTTCACGTCTTTTTAATGACTTAGAATCACTGCGGCGCGCACCCACTGCAACGCAACGGTAAGACCGGAGTCGGTGTGAGCCTGGGGTTATGCAATCAAAACTGATTTAGGCTGGGGTATAGATGAATCTGTTAAGCCATGGACAAGTTCAGTAGAGATAGCAGGGATCTGCAATCATGTCAAACTGAAAAAACTTCCATCAATCACATCTGCTTCTGTGATTAAAGCACTTGAAACTGATTTTCTGGACATGAATCCTAAAGACGGGAACATATCTCAAGAGGACATACAGTTTCTAGAGATGTTGAAGGATGACATTCATTTTAATGAGAAATGTCATTTAGAAACACCTTTACCTTTCAGAGAATGTCCACAGCTACCAAATAACAAGCAGCTTGCAACAGCTTACTTATCAAATGGAAAATGTATAAGAATCTCAACTACAAAGGATTTCATAAAGTTCATGGAGAACATTCTGCATCACAGACAGTGATGCAGAAGCAGTAGATGGACCACCAGAAGATGGTAAAACGTGGTAAATCCCACACCACGATGTATGTATTAACCAAGGAAGCCTGACAAAATTAGAGTAACTTTTGACTGTTCTGCGAAACATGAGGGTACATCCTTAAATGATCACTTGCTCACAGGTCCAGATTTGACTAATACTCTGGCAGGGGTTTTGTGTAGATTTCGAAAGCATCAAATTACACTAATGTGTGATGTGGAAAAAATGTTTCACAGTTTCCATGTCAGCCCAATGGACTTCCTAAGATTGGAGCGGTATCTTTTCCAGGATGTGCTAACTATCAATAGCATGAAATATCTTGAGTGTGAGTACAAGAAAGGTTACCATTTGGCAGCCAGATTTATTGAAAAAAAGTTCTACATGGATGATGGGCTAACTAGCATTGATTCAGTTAATAAAGCAAGGCAACTGGGCCCATGGTCTGTGAAGCACAAGAAATGTGTGCAAAAGGTAAACTGGGCTTAAACAAATTTGTGTGCAACAAGAAAGAGGTATTCAGTGTTATCCCGAAAAAGGAACGAGCCATCAATGTTAATGATGTACTGTAACCTTGAACTACTCTGAAATTTTAATTCAAAGTGTATTATGTGAGCAGTGTTGGAGCGTTACTTTACAGAAAAAGTAATTAGTTATAGTTACTAGTTACTTCTCCAAAAAGTAGCTTCAGAGTTACTAACTGAGTTACTCCACAATAAAAGTAACTAGTTACTAGTAAAAAGTAACTATTGCGTTACTTTTTGCGTTTCTCGCCCACGTAACCCTCACCACCCAGCCCCCACCTTCTCGCGGTGTGTTTCAAAGCCAGCTGAATAGAGCGGACGACAAAGACAAGAACCTGCAGAGAGTTTAGCATTTATTGCAACTCAGCGTAAATGACATCAGGGGGAACGCCATGTGAAGTTTTATAACAGGGCATTCAGATCTGGTGAGTATATGAAATTAATAACTGGGGGATGTCTAATTCTGAAATCCTGTGTGTTTGGGTTGTTATAGATACAATCTATCTATCTATCTATCTATCTATCTATCTATCTATCTATCTATCTATCTATCTATCTATCTATATCTATCTATCTATCTATCTAGATCTATACTCTGTGTGTGACATAAAATATGGATCTCCCATCCCTGCCACACAAAGGCCATCAAATAATGTTTTAAAATAAAAAAATACAGTAGGTTGACAGAAGGCAGGTATCATCCATCCATCCATCCATCCATCCATCCATCCATCCATCCATCCATCCATCCATCCATCCATCCATCCATCCATCCATCCATCCATCCATCCATCCATCCATCCAGATTTCTCCCTTTCATTTTGATCTTTCCACGCTCTCCATATGTAAATCTCTCCTGTGAAGCGCGAGCACAGGAGGCGACTGTTGCCGGCGGCGCCTCCTAGCGCGAGCATCGCGCGTTTTCCTGTAAACTGGCAGCGGTGAATTGTGCACCTGCGCTGGCTGGCAATGCGGCGAGATGCGGAAGCGGTATGTGATGATGGGGAAAGCGCGGCTCGAATATAACAACGGTATTTCCATCAGGAAAATGCTGTTTTGCTGCTGGAGTCATCCTCACTCTCCATCTCTCTGTGTGTGGGGTGTGCGTTAACACCCGCCAGCAGAAACACCCACTTACACAACTGACAGACAGAAGTCTCTCTATACATCAGCCATTTCTCATCCCTCCCTCTCTCATGACAAAGGCGCACCTCTGGATGACCTAAAAATAATCTTTTAATATCTCTTAAACAAAAGTAGCACACAAACAACATTTTTTCTGCACAAATCTGCACTAACGTTGCACTATGTAACCATTCAGTGAGTTTTTTGGCGTGGGTGGGGTGTCAGCTTCACGCAGCTGCGCACGAGTTCTATCATGAAAAAAAGGTTCGCTTGTGCGACCCTGAGTAACTGCGCAATAACTTGGGTGTCTGCATTGGTAACTGCTTTATAGTTGCAGTCAAAGTAATTAGTTAGATTACTTTCGTTACTAAAGAAAGGTAACGGCGTTAGTAACGCCGTTACTTTCAACGCCGTTAGTCCCATCACTGATTGTGAGGTGAAATGGAATGCTGAGACAGACATGTTCTCATTCAGTGTTGCCCTCAAAGAAAGGCCAGAGACGCATATTGAGGAAACCTGGCAACAGTTGCAAGTGTGTACGATCCGTTAGGATTTCTTTTGCCCTACACTTTAAGTGGTAAAAAAAATACTACAGGAAATGTGCAAACGTGGAGTAGGATGTGGTGAATCTATTCCACTCTGGACAAATTGGGACGCTTGGGTCTGCGAATGAGAAAAAAAAAAGAAAATCACACTCCATGATGCCTCATTACATTGGGGACATGTCCCCTGCACTTTTTCAAAAGTCTGTTCTTGTTCCCCTGCACTTTTTACTGTTCAAGGACCAAGCAGAAAACCGCAGCTAAAGCTGATGTCCACTTCCCTGTGTTTAGACCGCCTCGAAGCTCCTGATTGGCCCTTCGTCTTTTCTTTTGTGATTAGACGTTACCGGTGTCCCTCCTGAGAAGCTCACTTTACAAACATCTGATGCGCCACTGAATCATGCCTGAGATTGGATGGTCCCAGTGCTGCTGAAGTCCTTCAAACTACCGGAATTAGAAATAGGTAACTAAAATGCTCCAGGAGTTAAGAGTCTTGGAGAAAAATACTACAGATGGTGAGGTAATCTACTACAATAAATCTGGCTATGTTCTTTTAGAGTCACATAATCTAGAAGGGTTGTAATATCAAATGTATTGATTTAATGTAATCTTTGAATTGGCGTCATTTGCGTGCATGTGTCTGTGTGTGTGTTTGGTTATTAGAGTTGGATAGAGTTTCAGGAAACCTGAAAAAAGAAAGAGAGTTATAAGAGACTTCTCTTTTTACATTCAAAGAACTGTGTAACACTGATCCTAAAGCACGTTCACTGGCTCCAAAACGCAGCACATCCACTTCAAGACCCTCCTTCAAATTATAAAGCTCTCAAGTTTATAATTATTGTAAAACTGTAGTTTTTAATGGCATTTCATGAATGCTATGACTTTATTAATCGTATCATGATTTGATTCTTATACAACTTACATTAACATAGAACTTAATTTTTGTAATAAAAAAAAAAACTTAGGCATGGCCCCCAAGCAATTCATCTTAGGTATGCAATCTTGGTGAGGTTTTCTCTTGGTTTTGTATTTTTATTGTTTCCACAACATGGAATGTCGCGATGGCTGAAAGGCACATTTGTGGCTGCACAATTGCCTATTGGTATTGCTTTGGAACTGCAGGTACAAAATAATGGTTTTTCCACAAGGTATGTATGCTGCAGAGTGGAGCCTTGAGACTAAACATTTCAATGTAGGAATGTCTCACAACAAGAAGAAGATATTACTTTCATACAAAAAGCATGCTTTGGGCTCTCACTTTGCTCCCCCTAACACTGCAGCAATCATTCAACGTTACTCTGCTGCAGTCTGCCAGCCGCCCACAAAATGGCTGATTAACTTTTTTTGTTATTTTAACAGTGTCTTGTTGTCGAGGCAATGTGGCACAACAAGAATACGTAATGTCTTGATGCCAAAAAGGCCCAACAGATTTTGGCTTTCTAGAGTTGAGAGTGAATGCGCTGACTAAGCCACCATAGTGTTCAAGCGTGATTTCTGCATATAAATCTTTTCATTATAATTCATGCAGGGAGTATTACAGATTATATGGACACTGCAATGTAAATTAGAACAGGAAAGGAAAACCAGGAAAAGGAGATGGATCGAAGAAAGAGGGGGAGATAAAAGGGAGACAATGATAAAATGTCTTCAAAGTCTGCTTCACATCACAGGCAAAGAGATGTAAAAAGAAAAGCACAACCAGCGGATATAGTATAAGAGATACAATAAAAGTAGCACCATAGACACTATTCCTGAAATAAGAAGTGGTATTATTTAATCTGACATATATATTGTGTTAGCTAAAGATCAGAATATGAGCTTTCTGTATGGAAGGAAATCTCTAAGTACCTGGAACCAAGCACCTGAAGTTGTTTGTGACCCATCTAGTTCCTGCTCCGGATAAGCACAAGCCCCCCGGGGACGGGTACAACATGTCCCGCACCAGGAGACGGCATGGACCAGGACTGAGACAGGGGGCCGGACACAAAGCCCTTAAAACATCCACACACACCCTCCAGGGGCCCCACTCCAAGACCCAAGGACTCCCGAACCAGCCCCCGTGCCCCACAGGACGCATCCCACAGCCCCTTACTCCACTAAGTGATGGAGCCGATCAAGGGAGCCCAAAGAGATCGGCCTGATGGGGATGCACTCGATGTCTCAAGATTAATATGATCCAACAAAAGATCTCTATACTGATTGATACTGCGTTTGTTTCTTACTTTTCCAACTCACAAGAATAGTTTTCCTTGTGATACATAAGGCATAATGCAAACTATTTTTTCCCCCCAGAGAGCCTCCCTCAATGTCACATAGCAAGCAAACTGATGGGGAAGGTAAAATTTTACAATTCAGGCACTGTGATAAGTCCTTAAATACCTGTACCCATAACCATAAAGCATGAATGTAATTATCAAGATGATTAACTTTGCACTGTGGACAGATATTAGATTGTGCAAAACCCATCTTCAATAATAATAATAGGCCTTTATAGTGTACTCTGTTTAGGATTTTGTATTGTATTTATTTGTAAATTGGGGTTTCTAGTCATGTTAAAAGTTCTTAGACATATCTGAGCCCAGATGTTTTGTTCAAGGCTGACTGATAAATCCTCTACCCATAATATAGGACCCATTCATAATAGGAAGAGATATTGTATCATCCAGTTTAGTCAGTGTCTTGTATAAATTTAGACAGTAGTTTTAGAGGGGTTTAACTCTAGGAACCCTAATATATTTAGTTGGAATTTGTAAACCACCTTTAATATGCTTATATTAGTGTCTAATTATAAATAATTTTTTTTTATATTCTAAAGATTTTTATTTTTGTTAATGCCATATGCATATTTAATCTAGCAAATGTGAATAACGGTGTTCCTTCAAAAAAATGATCCAGATATTCAATATCTTTATTGAATATCTGGTGTATATAAAGTTTATTGTATTATTATTTTGTGTAATGTCAGGATTATTTCAGATAGGTGTACGGCTGCACGGGATAAGTGATGACTTTGTCATTTTAAGAAACTCCCACCATGCTTTGAAGGAAGAACTGGCATTTATATTTTTAAAGCACGAATGCTGTTTTATATTTGAGCTAATACACGGCAAATCTGAAATTACTGTATTACTGCATATTTCCTGTTCTGTGTCTATCCAAAATGCCTGATTCTTTAGCTATGAAACTAGATATTTCATAGCATCATGCTGTTGCTGACACTGTGATATTAATGTAATAGGTTGAAAGAGGCTTTACATTGTTTTGCAAATATCCTGCCACTGCAGCATTCTCCTTCTCATTCTCGTGGTCTCGCTGGTCACCTCTGAGTATCCCCGAAATCCATCTTAAAAACAACACAACACTCTTTTCTGGGTGTTGTGTTGGACATCCGCTGAACAGCTCGGGAACTTCAAACACAAAGTATATTCACAAAAATAGGCTACAGGCTTACAGATGCATTGGTGAACTACTGAGATGTCCGTCGTAAGGGTAAAATAAAAAGGCATTTTACAGATATCTTGCAGTGTCTTTATGACAACAATTTGTCTTGGAGCAAGACTTCAGTGTGAAACCAAAACAAATTTTGAAACTTCTTGTAAGGCCGAGGGGGTTCTGATAAATCACATGATCTATTGAAACTGAAAGTGAAATAAAAACATCTATAAAAAGACCTGAGCTCTTGCCTTAGGCCACCACTGCACCCCAGCAGCCCTCTTTTCCCTACAGAATAGCATCTACTCAGCTAGATTGGCCAAATTACAGACCTGCAGAAAAACTGCAATAATTGAAAAATAGGTGTGCTTGAGAGTTTTGGACATTTTTTTTTATTCAAGAATTTTAAACCCCTGACCATTGGTTTTATATGTGTTGATGTCTATTGAATTAAAGTTAAAAAGAAACAACAAAGGGAAAAAAAGCTATCCTTTGTTTTTGCACTCTCTTTTACAACATATTTATTTTTCTGATAGTATATATTTTTTCCCAGTCATGGGGGTAACTCTTCAAGACCAGGTAAAGGTACAGCTTTACTTGATTGAGATGCATGCTTTATATACAATAATTAACTTTTACAGTTCTTAGTTAAATGATTGTACTGTTAAACTTTCCAGAATAAACCCTGTAGAATCTGAGTGAGGTTTAGCAAGCAATGGAATAACAAAAACATTTTGAAAAATGCATTGCTTTTTTTGGAATTGTGAAATTATCTTGATGACAAATCTAACTAGACCTGTTTAATCTGTCTAATCAGCACCACAACCACAACGTCCACCACCACAACGTCCACCCAGTAAGTACTATTTTTTTTTACAATAGCAAATGCAAATATTTTGTTTTGCATGCCTCCCCTGTCAAATATAAAAAAAACAACAGTTATGTTGACTATTTCGTAAGCTAAATGTTAACATCTACAACTTTTTAGGTAATAGTTTTGACCTATTTCAATGTCCTTTTTTTTAAATTAGCTCCTCCACCATCTCCACGTAAGTTGAGCTTATTTAATCATGCATCATAAAATATATTGATCAGTTATTAAAATAATTAATAGACATTTAATTAACTATACCTTTTTGTTAATGAGATGCAGTTTTAGTTTTGACATTGGTCCTAATCTTTAATTACAGTTTTGAAAAATCCATGGAGAGAAATATCCTGGAGGTCAGTAAATGTTTTTTAATGTGTCTGAATGTTGCCAGTGTGCTCAGTGCTCTTTGCATCATCAGCCAGCTAATCACCTAATTTAAAGTTTATCTTTCAATTTATTCTTAATTAACGTGTTCTTATTCCATCCAGTTAGCATGATTATATCTGAAAAATCATTTTAAATGAGACTACCAATAAACAGTACAAGGGAAAAACAAAATGGCTACTGCAGACAAGAAATTGCAAAACTGGAAAAAGGTTCACAATAAAACAAAAGGATAAACATTATTTTTTACATCAGAGGTTTTTACAAAGATATATCCCCACACAGATATAACCACCACAACCTTTGTTATATTTAACCTGTAATCAAAACTGCTACTCTTGTTCAGCTGGATTCTAAACCTAAAATAATATAAATTCCCTTAAAGTTTAGAAGAAAAACCCCTTATTGTGATTCAATTAAACTCCGCTCCAGGCAAAAGAGGGTATAGAACTGTTCTAGCTTAACCTAAAAGGGTATATATAGTAAATAATGTGGAGCGGATTATGGATTTATATTTTCTGTTGTACCCTACTCCTTAATAACCACCCAGAAAATCAATATGCACAACGTGTTCTAGGTTTTACACCTCACGTATAAAAAAAAATTATTCAATTCAATTCAGTTTATTTCTATAGCGCCAATTTACATCACATGTCATCTCAAGGCACTTTACAGTTCACCAGATCATACAGTCAATCTAAAGAAAACCAGTTGATTGCATCGACTCATTGACTCAGATGCAATCCATCACACTAGGCATGCTTGTAGCAAGAGTGGAGAGGAAAAACTCCCTTTTAACACATATTTTGTTTTGTTATTTGAGGAGACTGCCAGAGGTCATTAAAAAAACTGACCATGCAACAGTTAACACCCAGCAACTTCAAGGCATGTTTAACAACCTTTGGTGTAAAAGCAAAAGGGGTGTAAAAGTTTCCAAAGTGAGCTTATAGTCTAGACTTTGAAGTAGAAAATATGGGTGTACTATGAAACATCTATTACTATGAAATATCTATTTACAGGCAGTAGCATAAAGCAACTTTCATTTTACAAGAGGTAATTAATTATATGTTGTTTTCTAAAAGGTAGCCCTTTAAAATAGCATGTAATAAAGTTTTAACCTGAAATAAATTACAAAAAATATATGTACATGAGATTTAAATATTCTTAAGAAATAAAGTAAATTAAATAAGTTAAACCAACATAAGTAAATTAAAATACTTAACTTTAATAAAGTTATACATACAGTAGGGCCTTGTTTTGTTGATGTCATAAAGAAGAAGAAGAAAAAGATTAAATCACTAAAAAATGTAAAAAGGAAAGATGATTGGGGTTGTAAAGGCAGGTCTTTTAACACATTTTTCTTTGACTGATACATTATTAAAGATGTTGACAAAATGTTGCCTTGTGGATAAAAGGAGGAGGAGCCCTGAAATGTTTTGGCAGATGACATTTGCAAAACTATAACCTTTATTTTAATATTTTAACAGCAAAAAGCAGGAGCTTCTGCAGTACATAAAGAATTTTCAACCTCAAAATGAAGGAATCACAGCAATCAGAGTTTTGCTGTATGGACCAGTTGGTGTGGGGAAGTCCAGCTTCATTAACTCTGTTAACAACGTCTTACAAGGAAGAATGACAAATGAAGCCTTGGCCAGTTCCACGACCTCTGATCAAAGCTTTACCAAGAAGGTAAATATATAATGAGACAATATGTTATTTGTTTTTACATTTTAGACATGAATTTGTGTTTACGGTGTTAGGGCCTAATCCACTAAGATCCTAAAGGAAGAGTTCCAAACTGAGTGCAAAAAAAGTAAAGAAAATTACAAATGCAATTAGTGGTCGTGTTGCAGTGATTGTACTAAGATGTGCTGTTGAAAAAAAAGTAAGTTTAGGCAAGTTCTATAAGTACTGCAGTATCCTCAATTTTTTAAATATACAAATTCTTATAAATGCAAAAATGAGTCTTGAGACCTTCTAAAAAATGCATATCCTTTTCTTACACTCAGTTGTAACCTTGTTGTTATTTACTAATCCACCAAAGTAATAAGTGATCTTTTTTTTGGAAAACAAAAAAACATTTATGTCTCAGTATAAAACAATAATGTATTTTGGTAATTGGTATCAACAGGTATGCTGTGTACACACACACACACACACACACACACACATACATTACATACATACATACATACATACATACATAC
Source organism: Cyprinodon brontotheroides (assembly GCA_018398635.1). Classification (NCBI taxonomy): domain Eukaryota; kingdom Metazoa; phylum Chordata; class Actinopteri; order Cyprinodontiformes; family Cyprinodontidae; genus Cyprinodon; species Cyprinodon brontotheroides. Next base: position 5,918,073 of record JAGKQL010000049.1, on the reverse strand, counting down.
ATACATACATACATACATACATACTTTTTAACTTCCTTTTGATTTTTATTCTCAGTATCAAACCTATAAAATCAAGAAAGAAAGCAGAGGAAACTTTTACCCTTTTGTGTTCAATGACATCATGGGTCTGGAGGATGGAGAGGGAAGAGGAGTCAGTTCAGATGACATCAAACTGGCCATGCAGGGACATGTGAAGGACAATTATAAGGTACTTCATTTTAAAACATTATGCATTAGTCACCTACATACTTATTCTCTTGGGTTCCAAAGCTATCATAATAATTATCCTGCTTTACTTAAAGAGCAGATTGCAGGTTAGAGACTTAGTGTTTAAAAAAATACATGAAGAATTCGTTTTTGAATCCAAAGCTAATTATATATGAACAGTTTCGGCTTTTTGCTTTTTTTTTGTAAAAAACCTTTACATCATATTTATAGCAACACTGGACGTGATGAAACATGGGTGAAACAAACAAAACAAAGGATGCCAATGCTAGATAACTAAGAGACTTTAAATGTGTACAACTAGACAAACGATGGATCACAACCCTGTAAATATGAGCCTGCTACAAACCTAACTGAGCAGAGGGGGCAAGAATTAATGGTCAAAGCAGACAGATTGAGTTGTGGTTTGAGAGCAGGCAGTGGAGTAACTGATGGCAATTTCACTATTGATTATATGAAACTGCTTTGCTACTTGCGTTAATTATGGGCGAAATCCACCCAGGATGTAGAGATGACCAAAATGGCGCTCTCTCACGGTGTGGGATTTGGACTTGATCATATGTTCTTGACTGCAGCGTGCAAAGCACAATTCACATGTGACTCAAACAAAAAACATTACCTGCAGGTCATGAATAAAAATATACATATTGAGAGAAATCAAAAACTTTGTTTTAGGTCCTTTGTACGTGTATTTAGTTCAGGTTAAATAAAACTTTATATCTTAAAATCCAAAAAGAATGAGTTACACTATCAAATCAATGATTGTATCTAGTTTAGAGTTACAGTCATTAGTTTGAATGAACAGCTACATGTTACACTTTTTTCAGTATAATAGCAATGTGTCTGATGTGAAGTAAACCAAGGTTTATGACTGCTAAAAGCCAGAAATGTCTGAAAAGTCTTAATTTGCTAATTTTCCTCACAGACACTTATGTAGGATGGAAGAAAGTATTCCTCTCTGTGGATTCATGAGAGTTGAGAGTGACCGTAACTGACTCAGAAGCAATTTAAATGCAGTAAGGTTTTATTTCAGCTCAGCTAAGTGCTGACCTTCAGGTTTAAATGTTTGTAGCTTCTGTCTATATGTTGGTATGAAATGAAAGCAGATAGTCATCATTGGTGTCTAATTTTCAGTCCAATTCAGTATAATATATATGTTATGTTCTTTTTTCTGCAGTTCAATCCTGCATCTACACTTTCTTCTGGTGATTTTGGGTACAACTCTTCCCCATCCATCAGTGACAGAGTCCATGTTCTGGTTTGCATTTATTCTGCTAATGCAGCACAGATGAATTCCTCTGTCTTACAGAAAATGAAGGATATCAGAGAGGCTGCCAGTGATCTGGGTAAGGAAAAAAAATATTATCCAAACACTTATTTGGTTAGGGGATGGATTTCTGTGGATCCCTGTAGTAAACAACACATTGTAAGAGAATGGCTTAACATATGATTTATTTTGTTTTATTTGTTTTTTTCTCTCTTATTTTGGTTCTGGGATGTACTTTCTATGATATGTTCACATATTTGTTTTAACTATGGTCTATTTGTATGTTTCAAAGAAAACAATAGAAAGAAAGGATTATTAAAAAAAAATCTACTCACACTTACAAGGAAAATATCCATATTCTCAGGTATTCCTCAGCTGGCAATTCTCAGCCACGTTGATAAAGCCTGTGGTGAAACAGAAACAAATCTGAGAAATGTCTACAGGAGCAAATACTTAAAGAATAGAAGGTGAGTTGTAATAAAGTAATTTAAAAACATAAGAAAAAACAGAACAGAAAAAAAATACATATATATTTTTTTTAATAAAAATTATTCTATTGTATTTTATTATATTATATAGATGGGTGACTTCAGTTCTAGCCTGGGGATTCCCATGAACTGCATTCTTCCACTGAAGAACTACAGTGATGAAACCGAGCTCAAGGAAGACGTTGACAACCTGATCTTGGCTGCACTGAAACTGATGATTGACTTTGGAGACGACTATGCTGAAAAACTGTGTGGGGATACACATTGATTCACAGCAGAATATTGTCCAAAGACATAAAGTACTTTATTTAATCGTGGAATAAAATGTGAGTTAATACGCAGAAAATGTGGGTTCTAAAAATAAATTATATAAATGTCAATTTTAGGGTTAGTCAATTAGGACGGGATTACATTGCAGCTAACTCCTCAAATAAGGATGTTTTATTTGCCTTTAGTTCAAGCTTACTTTAAATATATCTTTTCATATTCTGTTTTGTTAAATGATTGTGTTTTCTTTAGCTGAAAGCTAAAATCAATTTTAACAGACATAAAGCCTGATAATAATATGTCAATGTAATTAATCATCATTTTGTGTTTCACTTAGTAAATTAGGTTACTGAAATAAAAACTTAAGAATAATTATTTCTCTGTTATTGGTCTGCAAAGAAACTTTGCAAAGGAAAAATGTGTGATATGACATTATTAAAGATTACTCAAGACAACAAACCTCCTCAAAATGATCTGTGTTTGATTATTTGTGCTGAAATTGCTAAGGTATCTAAAAAAATAATTAAATTAAATATATTTGAAATTCTGCTAACAATTACTGCTAAGCTGTATGGTTTCTTCCCCACTTCCATTAGACTGCTGAATATTGTATAAAATGGGGGTTATAAAAAAAAAGGTCAGTTGTATATTTGCATTTATCACTGCTTACCTTCTATCAATGCTGCACATTCGAAAAAATGAAAATGTCTTGAGAGCTGTACTGAACGAAATTTCTTTTTATATACACTCTGTGTGTACAAAATAACAATAAAGTATGTCTAAGTCTAAGTCTGGCTATATCAAAAATGATTGTGTTCCTGCCATGGAGACATACTAGCACATTTCAATATATAGATGCTTTTAGGTAGCTATATCCATGGAACAATGCTAGCTTTGCTGGAGGTCATGTTTAGTGGAAAAATGCAAATGGAGTGTTTATTTATTTATTTGTTTGCTTTGGCATATTTTCACAGAGCACGTTTGCTCCCTTAAGGGCACTATCTGTGATGAAAGCACTTTCGTGAATAGAAAGCATATTAATTCAATATTCATGCAACATATTTGAAATAGAAAGATGTCAAAAAAAGAGAAACCTTGAGTTGGCCCGCTTACCTCAGGATATAATAATTATACTAACTGGAATTTTAACATTTGTATCGGGAACAAATTTGTACTGGGAATAAATTTTGCATTTTTGTGATATTACACAAATATGCCAGGCTAATTTCTCTGTTTAAAATTGCTTATATTGCAATTTATCAAGAGAAAGGACCCCAAAACACTTCATACTAGATACATTTTTTTCACCTATCCAGGCATACACTCTAATGATAGTGAGCTAAATTGTATGCAGAGCTGCCTTGTTGCAGACAGAAATAAGTGAGGCGGCCACTGGGCAATTATACCAACAGCAGCAGGTAAGGCAAGTAAAATGTCCTGCCCAAGTCAATAACATAGACAAATGGAACAGGGCTCCAACATAGCATACATTAGCAAACAAAGTTCATTTTTGTGCAATACCCATTCTCAGACATTATTTAAACATAATCATGTACAGAAGTATCTTAAATAACACATGAGCCATGGTCATGGGCGTAGGTTTGCATAGGGACCATAGGGACATGTCCCTACCAAAATTTTGGACGGACCTATTTGTCCCTACCAATAATTGGATGTAAACAACATGTTTATAATTTACTATACAGTAGCTGCTTCTTTTCCTCTCGCAGCTTCTCTGCCTGGTAGCTGCAGCTGCCTGCTCTTTCCTGTCCCTTTCACATAGCAGCGCATCAACTGTGCTGCGCGGTTTAACTCTCTGATTATTCTGCCTTAAGTTCCGCCTTCTCTCTTTTTGATTGCATGTTTTTCTAGTCTGTATGTGCGCGCGTGCGGGTGCTTGGAGCGCGAAAAAAAAGGCGCTAAAATAAATTAATATTGGGCTACGAAACTAGTCCGAATAAAAAAAAAAAAATTATCTACGCTAAAACAGGCGAAAGCTTCTGATTGGAGTTCTGTAAAGAAACAGGAGAGAGTTTCTTTTAGGATTTATTTTATTTTATCTTTAACTCAGATAGCCAAAGGCTCCTTAAAGAAGATCTTTTATGAAATGAAACCAGGTAAAACAGAAACGTTTAAACGTTTCCTTTGGAGGAATTCTGGATGGAGAATATTGACAGACAAAAACTATTTTTTTTTACTTCTTAAATGCAAAATGTTTACATATTTTTTTTACAATCTTGGTATAATTCCTGCTCTAAGTGGGTCGCTCTGTCGGCTAAAGGCACATTTTAGTGGCCCTATACTCCATGTCAGGACTCAGTCTCTGCTGGCCTGCTTTTTCCCTCTGCTCTCTCCACAGCTGACGGCAATTGACTGATGGGCGGGGTGCGCGCCCTCGCCGCGTGTTCAGCGACGCTGTCTCCAGGCTGATCAAACCTTTTTCTAAGCTTCGTGCTCTCTGTGTCTCAGGTTCTGCTTGCCTTTACCCCGAGGCTCAGAAGCGAAGCAGAGCAGCCTTCGCCTCAGCTTCGTTTCTGGCCCAGCTGATCCCTCGTCTCTGGCTCCTGGAAACCCACTTTCGGCCGTGGACGCCCGGGCAGACGTGGAAGGACCACCCAGGATCCGTCTGGTTTCACCCTGCTGTACTCAGGATTTAGCCAGCGCCTTCGTGCACCCAACCTGCGCCCTCCTCACCGGTCAGCTGTAGGAACCTCTCCGCCTGCAGAGCTAAGTTCACTCAGTCCCCCCCCCCCCCGGCCGTTCCCAAGCCTAAGTGGTAAGCCGGCGCGTCTCACCTTCTTCTTCTCCCTCTGCTCTTGCCTTCCTCCGCTAATTGTTTCCTCTTCTTAATCCCTAGATTGTTCGTGTTCCGCTCGAGAGATTCGCCTCGCGAACTCCTCTTCTGGTGGTCGTTTCCTAGAGGAGTTACGGATTATTATTTCCTTTAAGAATAAAACGTTAATCTGTGACCTGTTTTTCCTGAGTGTTCTGCATGTGGGTCAGACATATCAGACCAACCATGACACTCCAGTTTACGATTAATCAATTACATAGTTCTCGATTATTTAAATAATTTGTTAATATGATTTATTGTTTCAGCCATAGAAAATACATGAAATTAGCTACACAGAGTAACTACAGCCCAGATGTACAACTTCTAATATTAATATTTTAAATGTTCAGTGTCATCTCTTCTAGTTTCAGTGCACATGTAAATACAATACATTTTTTGCTGTCCCTTGAATGTAGTATTTTGCATGATCCAGAGAGATCATATTAGATAAAAAAAATAAAAATAAGAGTGGGTTTTACCTCTGCACAATTCTATATCTTCGAAAACAGGATAAATCCACATATTATAGACTATATTTGGTTAAACAGACACTGTCTTGAGTAGTCGCAGGTAAATTTAAATGCAATCCTTTTCAAAAAGGAAAAGTCCTAAATCCACATTCATCAGAGCAAGTTATGCTTTAAATATTGATAAACAGCATCTAGTGAATGTAGTGCTTATAAGATTTGTATTAATGTAGCAAGAAATGCTGCTGTTCTCTTTTAACAAAATGAGCCCTGAAGTTCACATTAAGCATAAAAAAGAGCATGCATATTTTTTGCAAAGGACCAATGAAACTGAAGAATAGTGTCCCTACCAAAGTTGAAATCAAACCTACGCCCTTGGCCATGGTCATAATGTAATGTCCTGATCAAGAAGATTGTTTATATGAAGATTGTTTATATGATAATGTAAAGCATGCCTCATTGCAAAATTTTCTGCAATGCGATTAAGTTTGGCTAGAATTGCTGTCTGCACTCAATTAAACATAATTTTACTTCTGATTAATACATATAATTCCACAAAGGCTAAAGGTTGTGCTCAAGTTTAAAAAGATACAATTGGCTACTGCTGCTTTTGGTGAGACGTATCGTGTACACTTCCTGTTTGGACTACTGAGCAGTGTTGCTGCCGTCCAGGCTATCGCCGTCTGAATTAAGTTCTTTTTTCTGTGATATCTCTGTATCTTAGTAACTCTAAATGTGCAGAACCACTTTAAAACACAGCGCCTTCTGCTGCACTTTTCTACTGAGCACTTGTTGCTTTTACATATGGTTTTATTTCTGATAATAAGGAGTAGATAGCCTAGGCTAGTTCTTGCTATGGCTTCTCTTTCTCCCTCCCTTGACTCTTTTCCAACTCTTCATTCTTCCTATCCTCTCTCCTGCTCTCTGTGTCAGATGTTCAGTTATTCCTCTGCGTCCATTAGTGATAATGGTTTGTGTAATACGTGTAGTATTTTTTTAGCTGTGGAGGCAAGGGTGTCAGAGGCTGCGTCTCAATTCGCAGGCTGCATACTTCGGAGGACGCATTTTAAGGCCGGTGACGTCACAACGCTGCACGGAGGCTGTCCCATTTGGCAAGCGTTCTGAGGGCGCTTAAAATGCAGACTTAAAATGCATCCTCCTTTTCCCCAAATTCTGAGGATGCATCACTACCGTCCTTAGTGGCCTTCCGCCTCCCACTAGATTTCCCGAGGTGCTTTGCGTGTTTTTTTTTTTTATGGATTGAGAAGAAGAAGAAGAAGAAAAAGTGGGATTTTTCTTCAAATTCACCGGGACAACAGAAAGCAGCAGCAGCGCCGGCAGTAGTGCGGAGAACACCTTTAAATGTAAGTAGTTTGTTTTTGTTTTTTTATCTGAACATCTATTAAAATACATGACGGTACGGCGTTGAGCCCCTGGGATGTGCAGGACCAAACTAAAGCTAAAGCTTAAAGCTAACCTGTTGATACGAGCTGCTCATCAACATATTAAAAGCCTTCATACAAATAATCATCAATTTTTTTATTTTTAACTTCATCATTTAGTAAGTGTGCTGATATCCCTCACTAATCTGATCTGTTTATTCTCATACAGTTAATTACAAAGGATTAGATTAAGGGTTTGTTAAAGGTTAAAGCAGCTGAAGAAATAACCATTAGATCCAAGCTGTACTGGGCTGCATCAATACTGCAAACATTTTGTTTTATTACTCAATAATGTATAGTTCATTCACAGATACAGTATAATAAAGTTTAAAGTATAATTTGCTTGAAGAACAATACCGGCGTTATTATAAGAGAACAGTCATTTTGCCTGTTGACATAACAGAAATATACTTTACATGTCCTTTTGTTCCAGAGGATCAGACAGAGGAGTGGATAAATGACCACCTTATCATCAGGGAAGAGTTGAGGCAGAGCTTCCATATACATGTTGCATTTCTGCTGTAAAAGTCACCACAAGTTAAAAGAAGTCCCTGTTCAAACACCAAAGTACAAATATAATCTTTTGATCACAACAAATGATGCTCAGATGCCACTTTTTGTAAATCTCATATTTGTGTTAGAAGTGATCCTAGTGTGTTTATCTCTTCTCATTTCTGTTGGCCTGGAGGGAAAAGTTGAGCCACAACAGGCCAAAAAAGTGGGACAACTTAAAAAAAAAATACAAAGTATGTTCAGGTTTGGATAATGTAATGAAACACACTTTTACCTATATATATATATATATATATATATATATATATATATATATATATATATATATATATATATATATATATATATATATATATATATATATAGAATATTATTATCTAGGGAAATTACATCTTATATTTATTATATTCATGTTAATTTACACTTTCAGTAAGCTTAAAAAAGTGATCTCCAGGTTACCATTCCAAAGTCTTTTTCTGTAGAAATTTCATCAATCCATCCAAATCATGAAACATTCCTTTTTTCTAGCTTTAAAGAATGGTCTGTGTGAAAATAGCATCGTCGCACTGACCTTACTGAAGACATTGTTTTTTTCATGGTACTTTAGAGGAACTGCAGAAAGATCAGGAGAGTCCATCTCCAGGGGGTCACTGGGAGGCCCTACCATAGGGCCACCAGAACGAAGGCATTTGTCCTGGCACGTAGATGGACCATGATTCCAGGACACGTTTAGTCCATTGCTCACCTGAGGATAATTGCTTCTCCATCCCTGAGGACACGACCACCACCGGAGTGCATGCAGAACTGAAGCTGGCATCAGGTTAGCGGATAGGGATGGTTAGAGGGGAGAAGGAGGAAGAGAAGAAGAGAGTGGCGAGTAGTTGGTGGATTTGATCAGGGAGGATATCAGATGACAGAGGCGGAGGAGAGAAGAGAAAGGGAGAGCGAGGAGAAAGGATGGACAGATTAGGTTACATTCACAGCCTGAGTCGATGAATGCAGAGAAAGAGAGGCTCTGGTTAGCACAGAAAAGTGTGGCAGGCAGCAACAGTCGAGGAGATTTCTTAGTGTTTATTTGGCCCGCCAGACTCCTCAAATTGTTTGCCAAAGTTATTGTTGTCAGTGTGTTCTAGTCTTTTTAACCTTTTTTACATTATCTGTTTCATCACTTCTTTATAATTTAAGTAAACTTAGAACAACTTCTCAGTGACCTGCATCAGTTTATTTTACAATAAACTAATAAAACATTTTAACGAACATTAGATTTCAAAATTAGACCTCTGACAACTATTTGCTCTGTAGATATCAAAAAAACAGTCCGCGTTAGAGAACATATATATAAATATATACCCTTTTGACTTAGAACAGTTCTGGCACAATTCTGGACTGGATGTGATGCCACACGAATTAAACCTTCGAGTCTTCTGACTGTGGGGTTGGGAGTTCATCTTTAATGTGCTCGTTTAATGCCATGAAAATTAATCCATCAGGTTTTGGTTCCATCCCAATCGGCGGCTTTGCCGGAAGTTAATAAAAATTAGCCACGAAGAGTTTCCTGTTTAAGACTAAATAGAACAGTTAAAATGTGTTTTATACTTGCCATCTTGAATACCGGTGGTAAATTCAGAAATGAAATCAGAACGTAGTAGCAATTTAAGCTGTCGTCTCCATGCAAATCTTGCCTGAGCCCATTCCAATGTTCTCCCTCCTCAACTGAGAGAGGAATAGAAAGTCTTCTTCTTGTGATCCGTGGAAAAACTCCCAGGGGATGTTCACAATCACTGTTATTGAAATAAAAAAGACAAAAATCTTTCATTTTATTCAGTCATCTATCTGGGAGACTATTTTATTACATCTTATGGCGTCACTGCTGGTGACCTCAGAGGAGGGACTGGATGTTTTCATTTTTACTGACCCATTTTGGCTGTTTATGTTTATATACACAGCACACATGCATTTGATTATATTTCAATATATATAACTATATATATTTGGGTATGTATATATATTTGGGCATATGTTCCTATAGGCGGCCAGGATGTAGTGATCTGCTGGGCCTTGAGTTTGCGCGGTGTTCTGTCATGATGGGTTCACTGGCGACCCAAAAATGCAAACACCACTTTCAGAACCAAGGATGAAAAGTTTGCTGATTTTATTATGCACAAGCACTGAATATTCTGGTTCAGGTTATTTACTGGATTCTGGTTCACATTTCTGCGTCAATTAACAGTTCAGTTAGCGTTGCCAACAAAGGTTTGATTTCCAAATAGATCTAGGTGATACCTTGAGGGTTCTTGAGGTTAATCTGGGAGAGTCACTGTTGGTTCTGGAGAAAAAGTTCATTCTGATCATTGCAGGCACAAGCGTCTAGAATACTTAGAACAGACCTTGGCTTTGGGTTTCCCAGCTCTAGTCTTCGGCTGCTGGGAAAAATCAATGAATCTTCGGTTTTGCTCAGAGGGTGCGATCAAAGCAGGTTCTCCTCTTCCAAGCTTTAACAAACAGCACAGGTTTCCATATCCATCTTTGGATTCAAAGTTTTGTTGTTTTGACCAACTGGAACAACACTGCGGCGTTGAGGCAAGGTCTGAGCAGCAGAAATAGTGGATTTTTGTTTTTCTTTTTGGGCTGCAGCTGTGCAGGTGGCCCTTATAGAAGTGCTCCAAGAGGCTGGGCCGTCCCATTTACCAAGGCTGAGGATCTCGGGCAGCCTCCCAAGGCTAGGGTCCTCAGGAGCTAGGTGAAACTGGGTCCTCCGAAGTACACAGCCTGTGAATTGGGGGCGCCAGCTAGTGTTAGAATCCAGGCTGGACGTAGCTGTCCCCAAAAAGTGCCTGAGCAGCCAGGCGATTGGGTAACTGTACGCAGAAAGCATAGACGTGGATCTCTGCCCACTGGTCAACCCGTTCACGTTTCTAACCGATTTTCCCCACTCATTTACACACCCACTGAGAAACCCACTCTGGTAATTGGCAGCTCCATATTCAGAGATGTGGCATTGTTTGCGGGGGCCAGAACCCGGTGACAACAAATCCTACCTGAAACTGCTGGCTAAGGATAAGGTTAAATACAGTAGGATTGTTATTCACAATGGAGGTAATGACACCCGGTTACGCCGATCGGAGGTCACTAAAATTAGTGCTGCTTCTGTGTGTAAGTTTGCCAAAACAATGTCTCCATAATTTTCTCTGGTCCCCTCCCTGATCTGACCATTAATGACATGTCATCATTCAACCGCTGGTTGTCTAGGTGGTGTCCTGAAAACAACGTGGGCTACATTAATAATCGGCAATCCTTTTGGGGAAAGCCTGGTTCTGAGAGATGGCATCCATCCCACTTTGGATGGTGCAGCTCTTCTTTCTAGGAATTTGGCCAAATTTATTAGACCTCCAAAACCCTGACAACCCAGGGTGCAGACCAGGAAGCAGAGTCATAGTTTAATACACGTCTCTGCAGCTTCTCTTCTGTTACCCACTCTTTACTCACTACAGTGTCTTGCCCACGACCAAAATCTAATAAATTAGCAAAGATTCCCAAATGATAATCATGATAATCTAATTTAAAATTAAAATAACTCCAATTGGGGAAAAAGTTAAAATGTGGTCTATTTAACATAAGATATCTCTTTCCTCTGATAGTCTGCTAGTTAATGACTTGATTTGTGCTAATCACATTGATTTATGTTGCCTTACAGAGACTTGGCTGCAGCAAGAGGATTATGTGAGCATAAATAAGGCAACTCCTTCAAGCTATTTAAATTTTCACATACCCAGAAGTTCTGGGCGAGAGGAGGAGGATTAGCAACAATCTTGCAGTCTGATTTACTGATTACTCCGATGGCACCTAATATTTAGAACTCTTTTTAACATTTAACCTGTAGTTTCCCTCATCAAAATTGCAAAGCAAGAAAACCTCTTCTTTTTGTAACTTTGTATCGTCCACCAGGTCCTTAATCTGAATTTTCCTTTCTTATTTCGTATTAAATACTGACAGGGTCATCATAGTGGGGGATTTTAATATCCATGCTGACATTAAAGGTGATAGTTTAAGAGCAGCCTTTAATGCTATCTTAGTTGGTTTTGTTGAAAATGTGTATACTGCATTCAATACTGTCGATCACTCCATCCTTTTAGAGCGCCTGGAAAACTGGGTCGGCCTCTCTGGTACAGCTCTCAGCTGGTTTAAATCACACTCAAAGGACAGGGACTTTTTTGTGTCAGTAGGCAACTTTACATCAGAGATGACAAAAATCACATGTGGGGTTCCCCAAGGGTCTATCCTGGGTCCCCTCCTTGAATATCTACATGCTCCCTCTTGCTCAGTTAATTAAAAACAACAACATCAGCTACCATAACTATGCAGACGACACACAGCTTACAATCACCATGTCACCAGGTGATTATGAACCAATTCAAGCACTGAAGAAATGCTTAGAAGAAATCAATGCCTGGATGTGCCATAATTTTCTTCAACTGAATAAAAACAAAACAGAAGTAATATTCTTTGGACCAATAGAGTAGAGATCTGAAGTTAGCACACAGCTTCAGTCGCTTCAGCTAGTAACCACTGATGAGGTCCGGAATCTAGGTTTAGTGCTGGATTCAGACTTAAACCTCCAAAACCATTTAAAGACAATTACAAGGTTGGCTTTCTATCACCTGAAGAATATTTCCAGGATTAAAGGACTAATGTCTCAGCATGATCTAGAAAAACTAATCCATGCGTTTATTTTTAGTCGAATTGATTACTGCAACATTGTTTTCACAGGTCTGCCTAAAAAATGGATCAGACAGCTGCAGCTGATCCAGAAGGCTGCTGCCCGTGTCCTCACTAAGACTAAGAAAGTAGAGCACATCAACCTGTTCTAAAGTCTTTACTCTGGCTCCCTGTATCTCAGGGAATAGACTTTAAAAATACTTCTGTTAGTCTATAAATCTCTGAATGGCTTAGCACCTAAATACATCACACACTTACTATCAGTGTATCAACCCTCCAGACCGCTCAGGTCTTCTGGCTCAAGCCTGCTCTGCATACCTAGAACCAGAACTAAACATGGAGAAGCAACATTTGGAGTGCCTATGCTCCCACTTATCTGGAACAAACTTCAAGAAAACTGTAAAAGTGCAGAAAGCCTGAGTTCCTTTAAATCAAAGACTAAAACTTACACATTTGTTTAGGTTACTTGCCTTGGACTGTTAATAGTTCAACGAAGTTCCTTCTAGCTTATCGTGGATTTAACTTTTTTATCAGACCACTTTTTAATAACCTTCAGGATTACTTTAACAGAGGTCTCCTCCCTCAAAAGAAGGTTTCATTTTAGCAGATCATTATCAGATTATGCAGTTATAAATTTTAAAGAATCTGTTTCACTTTCTCTCTCCTCTTTGTCGCTGATCAGTGCTGCAGTAGGCAAAAATTAAATTTATTCCCCTTCACAGGTTGATTATTTTGTTGATCGGGTTGCTAGTTCTCTGTGTACTGCCTTAGATCATGCAGCCCCTTTGAAAATGAAAACCGTTAAAAACAGAATGCTGGCTCTTTGGTTTAATGCAGAGCTGTGCACTTTGAACAAAATTCTAGGAAACTAGGCCCACGGGAATCCTACCTAGTCTAGAAAAATAGTTTAGTGCTGTATAAGAGGACCCTTTGTAAAGCAAGAGCAGCATATTTTTACTCATCAATAGAGGACAATTAGAATAATACTAGATATCTTTTTAATACAGTTGCAAAACTCACCCACAGCCATAGCACTGTTGAACCCGTCCATTCCACCTGCTCTTAGCAGCAATGATTTTATGGGATTCTTTATAAAAAAGATTGATTCTATTGAAAATAAGATCATTAGCACTCCTCTATCTATGATTGGTTTTATCTCTGGAAGGTGAGGCAGCATCTGAGGTTGCCATAGAATCTAAACTGGGTTTAGACTGCTTTGATCCAGTTGAATTTTCAGAGTTAGCAAAACTATTTTCTTCATCTAAACCTTCAAATTTAAGGAGGTATTCCCTTTGTTCTCGTCCTCCATTTTAGATGTGAAGAATCTATCCCTGTTTTAGGGATATGTACTAAAGGCTTTTAAGATTTTTAAGATTTAAAGTTCCTTTCTTGCTTTATATGCTCGCTTCTTTTTCTCATAGTAGCTTTGCACCACCTGTTCCTGTTTGGCTGTGACACCATTGTTGTGCAAAATAATGTCCTGCAGATAATGAATAGATGATTAACTAGAACTGGAGTTAAAGCTAATTATTTAACCTGTTCAAAATCAAAGGTAAAATCAATTTAGTGTTCTTAGGTGGATAATTGTAGCTTTGAATTATCTACTTACCGGGTTGCGGATTCACCTCTGGAGGGTTCCTGGACCGGCTGTTAAAATCCAGGTCTCCACCAATCTGGTGCCCCAGGTTAAGTGGCTAGCAGAGCTATTAATTTTCAATAAAGAACATTTTATATCTGTTTATTCGCACTATTACCAAAAGGGGGGTGGATCTAACCTGAGTGATAAATCCTCCGCTATATGATCGACCAGAACCACTACAAATTAACCAATGATGTCTTTATTCTAATAATTCAGGATTACAGAAAAGCTAACATCTATGCAAACACTACAGGCTACTAGAAAAAATAAAAAGGAGGTAGATTAAATGACTAGTTTGACGAAATCAAAATAATGAATAAAACAAAATAGAAAACAAAGGAATAAAAACCATAAGAGTCTGTTTACTGGCTTCTGAGATTGTCCAAAATATGCCAGATATCAATACATTCACTAATGTCCGTTAGCAGCAGGTATAATGATAACAGTGCAATTAATCATGTAAAATTAATACATCCAGACTAGCCTGTCACAGTAGACTGTATATTTCAATTCACTTTATTTTTATAGAGCCAATTCACCACATATGTCATCTCAAGGTACTTTACAGTTCACCAGATAATACAGTCAAATTGATTCAAATTTGTCAATCCAAAGAAAACCAGTTGTTTGCATCGACTCATTGACTCAAGTACAGTCCATCACAATAAGCATGCTTGTAGCGACAGTGGAGAGGAAAAAAATCCCTTTTAACAGGAAGGCTCCAGCAGAACTAGGCTCAGTGTGAGCAGCCATCTGCCGAGGACAATTGGGGTTAAGGGAGACAGAAGCAGACAGTCCAGGAAACAGCCAGGCCAGTTCACATGTCAGAGGATGAAGAGAGCACATCTAGCCAGTCACTGTCAGAGAAACAGCACTACACTGGAAAACAGGCCAATCTCCAAAGTCTATAAACAAAGGTGTTGATGGCAGCAACACAGATTATACTTTTTATCCAGGATGGTGTCACAGCCAAATAGGAACAGACAAGGTGAAACTACTGTGAGAAAAAGCAGAGAGAGCATAACATTAGCGATTGAACTAAAGGATTCTGCAGAGTGGGGGAATACAGAGCCACTGATAATGGCTTTTAACACTTGTTACACACATGTTCAAATATGAGTGGACCTACTTAAAGTTGATTTAACCAACTCACAGCAGCCTTTATAAATCTGAAAACTAAGTTTCCAACCTCTGACTAGATAAATTCAGAGTTGAGGATTTAAGTCTGAGGTTGTTAAACCTGCTTTATGAAACAGACCCCAAAGCTGCAAACTGACCAAGGCACACTCATGACGGTTGACATTTCAGAATTGGACTGCTGCCAAACAGACTGAAACATTCCTCTTTGAGTTTCAGGAACGATATGGTGTCACACTTATTTAAAAACTGAAAGCAATGCAGATGGATGCATCCATTGTGTCCTGGGTTGTGGATGATCTAGATGGCACATCATAGTATGTCCGCCTGCAGTCAGAAAAGATGACGAGCAAAATAAACATACTTGCATGTCTGTTAAACTACCTCTGCGCATGGTTTATCTACCACTGCACAACAAAATCACACGTGAAAGAAACTGGGGCTCCAAGTGGGGTGCTCTCGCGCACATATTTTATTATTCAGCAGCCAAGCTCTCAAAAGCGCCTCTGCCCTCGTAGGGATTTTCTCCCCACAAGAGGGAAATGGGTTTTTACAAGTTGGGCAGAGACAAACCTCTTCTGTAAGCCACATACTGAATGGGCCTTACAGACACGATCACACGGGAAGTAGAGTCAGTAAGCCTTTGACTGAAAGCTTGTCAAACATAAGTGAAGACGAAGGCTGGAGGCGGGACAATGGGGGAAGCTTCTCAAATGTTTGCGGTACATGGGGTAAGTGGTAAGCAGTTACCAAATAATAAAAAATAAAATAAAATGACCCAAAATAATTTATTTTAATTCTTATGTGTGCTCCCTGTTAGCACATTCAAAGAAGAATCAATTAACTAAAAGTTATTGATTTCTGGTTAAGCAAATCCTTCCCTCACCTTGAGATGAGATCTGTTGTGAATTGGCACGATATAAAATAAATAAACTGAATTGAATTCGAATAATTTCTTCACCCCTCGGATTTGCTCGTTGAATTGGTTTGACAACATTCAAGTTGCTCTAAATGTCAGGACTCTAGTTTTTGTGTTTGTCTATTTGTCTTGTCTTTGCGTTGTTCTCCCTTCCCCACCAGGAGGCGCCTGGTTCCGGTCCGCCTCCTCACACACCTGCGGACGGGGCCGGTTACCTCATCACCAGACTGCTCTTAAGCTGCTGGTTGCCACTACTATGATGCCAGAGTGTTTGTCAGTTTGGGGTACTCTAGCCAAGCTTTGTTTATACTGTTGAACTGTAAAGTGCCTTGAGATGACATGTGTTTTGTGAATTTGGCGCTATATAAATAAACTGAATTGAATTGAATTATACTTGGAAGTCCAATCTGAGTTTTTGTATTGCGAGTTTTTGTACTCTAGCAAAGCTGAGATCTCATTGAGTTTGACTGAGTGTTTGTTGTTTTTGTCTTTGCCTTTCGGCAGGAAGCCTTCCTGCAAACTGGACCTTTTGGACCGCCTCTCCCAGGAGGGATCAACTGAGCCTTAAACTGGCGGCGGATTCCAAACAGGAGGTTTGGATCCAGCCACCTTTGAGATCGGTGAGATCACTCACTGAGTAAGGAAATCATCTTCACCACGACCAAGTACCACAGGAAAACTGAGTGGCAGCCAGCGTCTGCATCAATCTTCACCGTCCGAGTTCTGGGTAAATCCTGTTCTGCCCTCCACCGAATCAGACAAACTCTGGAAGACCAACACACAGATTGGAGTCAAGGATTCTCCACTTCTCTGGAAACATGAGTCGCAACAAATCCTCTCCTTCGAGATCAACAAATATTATATCCCACTGAGCCTGAATCTAACAGTCTGTCTTCCCCTCGTCTTTCAGTTCCTGCTGAGCAGAGTTCGGAGGAACTCTGCACCGAGCTGAAATCATTTCAATAAATCCCCTTGAACTTTTACTCTCTGTCTCTCTGTTTGGCTTCACTGCATGTGTGTCCGAGCCTTAGATAAAATCATGACATTAAATTAGTTAATTTGATCACATGATTTTCAACCACGTTTTTCCTTACTCTTTTGTTTAATTCAGTTTAAGTAGTTTTAGACAAGAGTTTTAAGTGAAATATATTGGACTCCGAGCTGAATGTTTTTTGTTAATAAACTCTTACACATTAATTTTGAATCGCAGTGGTGAATTTATTCCATATACATAACATTAAAGATACCAGCAACTGAGGACTTTTTTGGAAAGCCCTATTTTGAAGATATACATGATATTCCTCAAATGTGAAAAATTAGGATGCAATTCAGGTACCATTACTGGATGAACCGATTCATCCGGGTGTGTCTGGCCATGGTAACTTAGATAAGGCACACTTGAATTAATCTGTTCATCCAGGAGAAAAAGACAGGAAACAAAAGAGCTGTCTTAAGTTGAGAAATAGTTTGAGTTGTGCATAGAGCACAATCGGTCAATTTCAACATTTCAAAGACAACAACCCCCAAAGCTGAGCAAAACAGCCCCTGCATTATTTGCACAGATTATCAGGATAATGTTAATTAAAGAATTGTAATGCAATTTTAGAAAAAATAAAGAGATAAACGATATCATTGTTTACACCTTTATTTAACAGGGAATTGTAATACCATTGAGCTTTAGAATATCCAACATAGCAATAACCAAATCAAACAAAATTTATTTAAAAAAATCACATCAAAAAATCTCATTGCGAACCCTTTAAAACAATTACAGGAGCAATTAAATCCATGAAAGGAGTTTATACAGAATGAAGTGGAAGCTTCACTATAACTTTACAAATAAAATAACGTGATAAATATCACATACATTACATTAAATTATTGCATTCATCTGTTTATACCCACAGCAAAAGGGAGGGGTTATGGAGCAAAAGGCAATACTCTAGAAAGGGTACCAGTCCATCACATTGCATTGCAAAAACACGGAACGAACAAAGTTGCACACACAACCCTCAATTGAAGGCAGTGGTAGAGATACCGAATAACCAAACATTCATGTGTTTAGGCTGTATAAGGAAACCTGGAGGGAAACTCCTGCATGGATTCTTTGGACTTGATAAAACACTAAATTACAGACTTTTTCTAATGACGATTCATTACTTTATGATTTTTAGTTGGTGCCATTTATTGATCTCTGTTTCACTTCCAAAAAGTAAATCAACCCAAACACAACTATAACCCCAAACAGCAGAAACAGTGGCCAGAACCTGCAAACTGTTTCTGGATGAGAAAACATTTTGGTGGATTTGAAAAACTCTTGCATCTGGAATACTGCTTCTGTGTTCTTGGAACAGGTGAGCAAACCCTGCTGAGTTTCATGGAAGAGAACATGAAGTTCCAGCTCAATGTTTGGGTAGTCTTCTGACCAACTCCTCCCAGCAGTTGAGTAGTTAGCATCTCGCGTGTGGTGCATCAATATTAGGATGATCTTTTTATTAGCTGTAGAAATAAAAATAAGGTAATGAGATGAACTCTTAGATTTGCAATGTAATACAAATAATCTGTGAGCTTAGCCAAAATACAACATTACTATGTCTGCATCTGACTAGCAGACTAAATTAGGTAGAATAAAGTGAATGATAGTCTGTAATAGTTTTGGTGTTACAGTTTAAGTGGTAAATGGAATAAATCCATATCATGGTTTTTCAAGCGATTGTGCAGGTTTACAAGCAAGTTTAGGCTATGTCCTTGTCATGACTGAGAACAGAAGGACCAAGTACCCGAGGCAAGACAGATCAGAACAGGAAGAGGCAGACTCAGAGATCCAGGAGTCCAAAGCCAGGTCAGGCAAACAGATCAGAACAGGAACAGGCAGGCTCAGTGGTTGAGAGGGAGACCAGGATATGGGAAACACTAAGGCTGGCTAAAATCACTCTCTTCACAGGCTGTAGAGCAATAATCTGGCACTGATGACTGATGCAAGCAGCTTAAATAGAAGCAGGAGCAGGTGGATCAGAGGGGAGGTAATGTGAAACTCATTACCTCCCCTCTGATTGGAGGGGGCAGAATTGGACAGGAGAATGAATGAGTAGATGTTGGAGATCGGCCTGTTTTCCAGTTTGGTCCTGTTTCTCTCTGACTGTGACTAACTGGATGTGCTCTCTTAGATCCTCTGGCATGGGAGCTGGCTGGGAGCTCGTCTGCCTGGCTGTGTGTTTCCTGGGCCGGGGGCGCCTTTTACAGCTGCTTTTTGTGTCTCTGCTTCCGTCTCCTTGAACCCCAGTCTACCTCGGCAGATGGCAGCTCACACTGAGCCTGGTTCTGCTGGAGGTTTCTTCCTGTTAAAGGGGAGTTTTCCTCTCCACTGTCGCTACAAGCATGCTTAGTGTGGGGGATTGTATTTGAGTCAATGAGTCAATGCAATCAACTGGTTTTCCTTAGATAGAAAACTTTGTATCAATTTGACTGTATGATCTGGTTGAACTGTAAAGTGCCTTGAGATGACATGTGTTGTGAATTTGGCTATATATAAATAAACTGAATTGAAATTGAATTGAACACATGTCATATCAAGACACTTTACAGATCCATTTCATCCAGAACATACAGTCAAATTGATTCAAGTTTTCTATCTGAGGCTGATTGCCTTGACTCATTAACTCGAACAATCCATAATGCAAAGCACGCTTATATTAACAGCGGAGAAGAAAACTCCCTTTTAACTGGAAGAACCGTCCAGCAGAAACACGCTCAGCATAAGCGGCCATCTGCTGAAGCCAACTGGGGTTCAAAGAGACATACAGAAAGAAGCAAAGATGGACAAGGCAACTGACAACCACCTCCACAGGCGGCCCCGTCCAGGAAAGACACACCCAGGCAGACGAGCTCCAAGCCAGCCCCCACGTCAGAAGACTACACTAAAAAACAGGCAGAGCTCAATAATCTCTAAACAAAGGCGTTGATGGCAGCAGAGAAGCTGATATTTCTCTTCAGGGTGGTGTCACAGCCAAACAGGAAGAGACCAGATGAAGCTACTATGAGAAAAACAGGTAGAACATAACCATAACTATAGATATAGTTCAGGATAACCTAAATGGCTTTAACTAAAAGCTTTATCTGAAACATTTAAACATTTAAGCCTAGCCTTAAAAATAGACAAGGTGTCTGCCTCACAGACTTAAACTGGTAGTTGGTTTCACAGGAAAAGAGCCTGATAACTAAGGCTACGTTCACACTACAGCCTGAAGTGACCCAAATCCGATTTTTTGGCCCATATGCGACCTGTACCTGATCTTTTCATGGCTGTCTGAACAACACAGATCCGATTTTTTCCAATATGACCCAGGACACTTGGCTATGGGGGTTCTGAATCTGATACGAATCTGATCTTTTCAAATGCGACCTTTGTCTGAATGGCCAGGTCACAATTTTCCGACCTGAACGTCATTAATACCCGGCAAAGGTCAGGTATTATTGAAGTTGGTTGCTATGCTAATGAGGTCGGTTGCTATGAAGAAGCGGCAAGAAAAACAACAACCATGGCAAACGATGATGCGGAGAGCAGTATTTATGTTTAACCATCTTGAAAAGATTGTGTTTGCATGGCTGGGAAAGGTCGCTAGATGTGCTCTGGCACTGCCATCCATGTTTACTTTTGTAAAGACAGTGCACGCTGGCCTGTGATGTCATTGCGTCCTCTACTGCGCATGCGGAACACTCCCGTTGTATGACTGCAGTTCACACAGGTGATCACATATAAGTCACATATATTTGGAAATGTGAACAGCAACGCAAAAAAATCGGATTTCACAAAAAAATCAGAATTGAGCATCAGGGCCTACAGTGTGAACGTGGCCTAAAAGACCTGCCTCCCATTCTTCTTTTAGAAATTCTAGGAATCACTAGTAAACCTGCAGATTGACAGGGTAGTACTCTGTTAGGAACTTAAGGAACAATCATATCTCTCATATAAGGTTGAGCTTGGCCATTTAAGGCTTTTTGTGTGAGAAGGAGGATTTTAAATTCTATTCTTGATTTAACAGGAAGCCACTGAAGAGACAGGAGGATAAGTATATATCAGATATTCACTCTCCTCTTAAATTTCATAAGAACTCTCAGCATTTTGGATTTTTTAACTATAGTTTGTGGACTTCCTGATAGTAAAGAATTACAATTGTCCAGCCTTGAAGTAACAAATGCATGGACGAGTTTCAAAGCATCACCCCTGGACAGAATATTTATAATTTTTTGTAATATTGAGCAGGCGAGAGAAGGAAATTTTAGTAACCTCTTTGATATGGGATTTAAACACCAATAAACTGTTTTTCCAGACTACGTAGGATTCCCATAGGCATGTAGAATCCAATTTTCTCTCGTTTCCTAGCCTTTTGCTTCAGAGTGCACAGCTCTGCAATAAACCAGGGAGCCAATTTTCTATTTTTAACTTTTTTCCTTTTCAAAGGGACTACATTTTTTAAGGCAGTATGCAGATAACTAGGACCCCATTAACAAACCTGTGAAGGGGAATAAACAGAAATTTTGCACCCTGTAACACTGCTCACTATCTTAGCACATTAAAGGCTGCACTTAAGCTATCAGCTTCGATGTCAGCATGGATGTTATAATCCCCCACAATGACAACCCTGTCAGTATTCAACAGCGAATCAAATAGGAACTCTGAAAACTTATCTAAAAAGTCAAAGTAAAGACCTGGTGGACAATATAAAGTCACAAAAGGAAGAGGTTTTGTGACTGTGCAATTTGGATAGGGGAACTAAGGGTTAAATGTTAAATGAGCTGACTTTGGAGTAATCAATAAGTCAGACTGATACATTGTTGCTACTCCTCCCTGCCCAGAATTTCTTGGTATGTGAAAATGTAAATAACTAGGGGGGTGCCTCATTTATGCTCACATAATCCTCTTGCTGCAGCCAAGTTTCTGTAAGGCAACATAAATCAATGTGATTATCACAATCCAAGTCATTAAATAACAGACTTTTTGAAGAAAGGAATCTTATGTTAAATAAGCCACATTTAATCATTTTAATTTTTTTACCCAATTTGAGTTATCTTTATTTTTATTAGATTATCATGATTTACTCCTTTGGGATTCTTTTCTATTTACTTGATTTTGTTCGTGGGCAAGACACTGTCTGGATGGAGTACAGACAGAAACCAAAATGCTACCAAGTTTCATTTAAGTAGAAAGGACAATAAGGTGTTTTTGTCGATTGAGAGTTCAAGTTCCATTTGATGACTATAACGCTTTCAAAAATCTACCATTTTTCCCGCTGAAGTCTGACACAGCTCAAAAATCAGAATAATTTCATTCACACTGATCACATCTTGTATTAATAACATGCAATTGTGACATCAGATTCCAGCTATATTGTAGCCTGAACATTATTGTATTAAAAAGTCCAACTAACCAGATTCAATTATATTTTAGTGTTGAATTTTTATCTGCTTTCAAGTACTCTTCACTCAAGTGGGATATGACTAGTACAACCGTGATTGGGATGCAGTCTTTGTAAAATGTCACTCATGTGTAAGTTCTGCATTTAGGCATGCAGCAATCAATTTCCACGCTATTTGGGGTCTTATTCATGCCAATGTGTTTGACTTTTCACTGAGTCTTGTTTTTCTCTTTGTATTTCTATAAGATCAGTTTTTGTTCCTCATAGAAGAAATTTGGCACTCTCCCTTCTGCACTCATGATTGCCTATTAACTTGAAACTGTCACTTTATATGTGCACATTCACAGATTCATGATTAGTTCAAGCTAGATTGAGTTAGAGAGTTGATAACCAGCTTCGTGGTACCTCTGATCCTGATTGCCATTGATTAAACTGGATAGGTTAGGACGTTGCGCTCACTTCGTGGCACGGGCCTGGGATGCAACATAACCTCCTTGGGAGAGGTAATTACTGTAAACAGGGTTGTAACTAAGGGGATTTCTTCATCAAGATGTTTTTGCTGATGCTGATGTTGTTTTAAAAAATATAACGAGGAGGATACTCAGAGTTAGTTTAAAAAAAATGTTTTTAAAATTTGTCAAGCTTCATTACTTACAGGACATGTATTGCATGGCTGCCCCCACATCTGAGCCAACACGGGAGGTGATTGGACAAAAAACAATGACGTACTGTCCATCCTGAATGGTACCCACTAGATTAACCTTCCTTTTCACTTGGTCCATCAGAGCTACATCAGCACCATAGGTTTCCCCCGTAGTGATTGTCTCAACCTTAACTGTTGGTATTTAATGTAATAGAAATTAGAAAAATCATGAACAGAGCAAAACAAATCAGAACAAGATCCTTAATTATAATTATATACTACATAAGTATATATGTAAATATATGACTCACTTGAACGAAAGGCCATCTTGTGGTTTCCTTCAGAAACAAAGAAAAACAGCATCAAGACCTTTTTTTTTTTTAATCAATATTATAATTTTTGAATAGTTGCAATGCCTTTCTGGTATTGGTCTTTCATAAGTATTCAATAAATTGTAACATTAATAAAAACATTTATTTTACGAAAACTTTATTCTCCATAGTATTCAGGTCAGACAATTTCACAAGCACATAGCAATTAAGACAACATGGGTCCTTTAGCAGTGTGCAGGTGCCCTTTCCTGTTCTTTTTTTCCCCTTCTTTTACTCAGCTTTCCATGACATGTTTGGATGAAGCAAAAAGAGCAACCAACTTTTCAAGCAATAAAATCTTGTGACTTAACCTCTTTTCAGGTCAAGTCACAGGTCTTCCAAATTGTTTTTAAGGCAATACCATATCCTTACTGTATTTAAAATAACTTTATGATTGTGTTCTGAAATACATCATTTAAGAATTGCATAAGCTGAAAGATGTAATCAAAATCTATTTGAATAAATATTATAGCCTAATACTTAGTAATATCTGTGACATAGATCCATAATATACATCTTTAGAATTTTTTGTAAAACGTTTTGAAAAAAAAAAAACAGTTCTTCATAATCTTGTTTAACGCACTGAACCAACCCAACAAAAATCTTTCATTTAAAAATTAACAAGTATCTTACACAGAGAGATGTTAAGGTGATAAATGTTAAGTTAACAAAAGCTTTGCCTTTAACAATATGAGCCGTTTTTGGTATTCTATACAACCCACTGTTACCTAACAAGAATAAAATAATTAAAAATACTAACTCCTACCTTTGCTGTATAAAAGTTTCAGCCGGAGGACTGCAAAAAGCTCAGACTGTGAGTCAAATTGCTCATGAACAATGAAATCGTACTTTTTTTCACTTTCACTTTAAGACTCAAATAAGTCACATGGTTTACAAGAAAAGTCACAAGCGATGATACAGTTTTCTTTCAAGTCATGAAGAGAAACAAAAAGTAAAAAGAATGATAAGGAATATAAATGATTAGATCAAGTCTACTATCATAAAAAAATTAAAAAATATGATAGATGACTTAGTGTTGTAGTCATAAAGCTTTGATGATTTCTCAGTTCTAGTCTTTAGAACTGAAAGTTATCAATAGAGATAAAGCCTGACAAGTGTTTCCAATAGAGGTATGAAATACTTACAGAGCAAAATCTACTCAACATATACATGTTATTTTAACATATTTTAAATCTTTTCAAGTTCAAATGTTCTTTTGACTGTTTTTGACAAGGAAGGGGAGAATATGTTGTTTCTACGGTATATCAAATTCAGTAACAAGAGGACTTGAAGAGCTTCCTGTGAATGAAAAATAAGAAAGTAAAAGACAAGAAAATACAATAGATCGATGGTAAAGAAACGTTATATTGGATAAAAACTATCTTATTTGTTGGAACTTAATGTCAGAACTTAGTGGTACCAACGCTATTATGAAAATGAAGCAGAATTTACTACATTGTTATTTTACGCCTCAAGGTTGTGAACAAAACTAACATACCTAGAAGCCGTACTGATTTTACCTACCTGGACAAATCTAGTTTCATCTTCAGAAAAGAAAAATAATAGTTTGTGGGTTTGGTGTGCTGTTGGTAAAAGGTAAATTTAACTTTTTGAAGTATGGTTACAAGTTCAAGTTTGGATCCTTTACCTTAACACATTCTTTAGTAAGTTGGTAAATTTGACCAAGACTTTATGTTTTCTTTCATTCATCTTTAAGTCTTATTCTCATTTTCTCTTTCTACACAGCAATAGAGCAAAAAAGTTCACCTCACACTGCATGAAAAGTGGGATTTTTTCGTCAATATGCGGCACTGTAGATTGTCATTGGAACTTCAGGTTAAGCGGCAGTTCTGACAATTTGCAGGCCGGCGTAAACTCCGTAAATTGTCAGAAATTGGCGTGGACTTTCTTAGGCAGTGTTCCCCATAGCCTCCCCATGGAATTCTAGGGAGGCTTTAACATGTAAATGAAAATGCTGTGAGCTATACAAATGCAAATCAGGGTTGCAGGGGGGTTTAACCCCAAGTGACATTTTCTAAAAGGTAAGAAAATCTCTGATACAAAGAGATCAGGCTCAGTATAGCCTCTTACATTTTAGCTTGAATTGATTTATTTAATTAAAGTATAGAGACCAAAAAAGATCTTTAGCTGACAGAGCAATACATTTAGAGCAGTAATTATAAAAAAAAAATTGCATTTAAGAGAAAAAATAAAATGTCTGTCAATATGCTTAATTCACAATTATTTAAGTGGAAAAGTTTCAAGAAATGAATCTGAGTACGATTATCTACTTTATAACATGGCGCATTATCCTGTTGGAAGTAGCCATCAGAAGATTGGTACACTGTGGTCATAAGGTCCGGCCAGGTCAAGATCCACAATTGCAATCGCGCCAAACAGGAAAAAGAACATGATCGACAAATTCCGGTTCGTCAAATTAAAATATAGCAGCAACAGATGGGTGACTAGAAATTATAGCACAATTCTTATACCATAAATTCTCTAATATAGGCCGGGCCTTTATTTCACTCAAGTGCATCGCGGTCCAGGCCTTTATTGGATAGAGGCCAGTATTAGAGACAGGCCTCTATTGCTATTTGAGCAAAACAGACTACCAGTGGAATGAATAAAAATGAGATTTTGTGTCTATTTGAACCTATAAAACACTAGGTTCATTTATTGAAAAAAAGTACAGTTACCATGTCTCGCTTGGTTTGAAGTAAAAAAAAAATCCTCCAATTCTGTTTAATTCTCCTCCTCAGTTTCCTCCTCCTCTTCATCTCTCCCTTTATTCTCCTCATCACTCGCGCTGCTCCTCATGTTCTGCTGCATGTCTGTTCTCTTCCTCGCGCAGACGGGCAGCAGTCAGGGCTTTGTCGTCCAGCTGCGCAGGGCTGTGGGCCACTTGTATGTTACTACCACAAGTGCATCGCGGTCCAGGCCTTTATTGGATAGAGGCCAGTATTAGAGACAGGCCTCTATTGCTATTTGAGCAAAACAGACTACCAGTGGAATGAATAAAAATGAGATTTTGTGTCTATTTGAACCTATAAAACACTAGGTTCATTTATTGAAAAAGTACAGTTACCATGTCTCGCTTGGTTTTAAAAAAAAATCCTCCAATTCTGTTTAATTCTCCTCCTTCAGTTTCCTCCTCCTCTTCATCTCTCCCTTTATTCTCCTCATCACTCAAGACGCGCTGCTCCTCATGTTCTGCTGCATGTCTGTTCTCTTCCTCGCGCCAGGCGGGCAGCAGTCAGGGCTTGTCGTTCAGCTGCGCAGGGCTGTGGTACTTGTATGTTACTACCACAAGTATAATGTTGAGGTATGCCCAGAAAAAGCGTTTATAGCCCCGGCCTGTATTAGAGACCGGCCATTATTTACCTCCTCTGACAGCGAGACCGGCCAATGTTAGAGACCCGGCCGTTATTGGAATACAGGCCAATATTAGAGAATTTCCATGTCCTGTATGTATGTAAACACACACACACACACACACACACACACACACACACACACATTATAATTAGTTGTCAATCGATTAATTTTTAATCAAGATTAATCGCATCAATGCCTGAGTTAACTCGCGATTAATCGCATTTTAATCGCACATTTTTTTCCTGATTGAAAATCATTTAAATACTCTCGATGACATACAAAAAAATACATACAGGCTAGGTTTGTGCCAATGTTCTTTTTTTAAAATGAAAACAGGTCACAGACACTGATTTATGCCATAGAAACATATGGCAAGAAGATGGGGAGGCATGTAGCAAAAAATAACAAATATGTAGCCAAAAAAAGGCCCTGAAAACAGGCTGATGTAAAAGACAGTCTTTACAGTTAATACAGTCTTTTGAACAAAGACAAGCATTTTACCCTACTGCTATAAAATGTAGTACAGTTAACATTAGATGTTAATTAACCAAGATAATAATGAACAATTTTCAATCAATACATCAAAATCAATAGACCGACATCACTAGATGGAGGTAGTCTATGCTCTAGAAAGTTACTTTTCAGCCTCTTAACAAAAATGAGAACACACACACACACCCACACACACCCACACACCCACACACACACACACACACACACACACACACACACACGATACCGACCTGTGGCGTACACAGACAGCAAGAGTGCCGTAGCAGATTCCATTTCACCTCAGTAATCTGTTTTCTCAGCGTATTTCAGGTTGCTACTAGTTACCAGACACTCAACTTGTTTGTTGGTGGTGGGGCTTAAAGAAAAGGCACTAGCGTCACCCAGTGTATGAGCGTCTTTTTTCCTTGAGGAGCTCCGCTCTCGAAGCCTATGAGAAATGCATAGACTGGGGGAAAATAGCCCCGCCTTCCCGCAGGCTGCAGCGGGATGTACTTGGAAAATTGTACCATAAAACCACATAGCGTTAATCTCACGTTAAAAAAATTATCGCCGTTAAAATGGCCTCGCGTTACTTAGCGATAATTAACGCCGGAGCGATAATTTTGACAACACTAGTATATATATATCCTCTAGCTTTTTCTCCGCCTGGAGCGATATAATATATCTGACGAAATTGTTTTTATAAGCATTTTTTTTATTAAAGAATTATAAATACTTCGATAAACATATTTAAATAATTTTAGTGCCAATTAAGGCCTTGATTAAAAAAAAAAAAAAAGAATGATTTTTTAATTATTTTTATTGATCCGCGGAAACCCTGGTTCATCTCGCGCATGCTCTCTACGATCTCCAAGAAACTCAGAGCGGCGCGGTGTGCAGCCACAGTGGAGGATGTATGCTTTGCTTTGTGCAGGCGGTCTGGAGCGGAGTATGTGGGATTTCGGGGTAAAACTCCTCTTGGACGCGATGGCGACTCTGCATCGAACAAGACGAACTCAAAGAAGAGATGCTAGCGGTAAATATATGTTCGATTACTGCCTGCTAAGCTAAAAGCAGCCTAGCCTAAGCTACGGCTAATAGCAGCAGCTAGCCTAAAGCTACGGCTAATAACAGCCTAGCCTAAAGCTACGGCTAATAGTAGCCTTGCAAGAACAAGCTTTATTAAAGTGTATTTTTTGTGATTCACAGGAAGCAGTACGCCGTCTTCACAACTCGGAGACTAATTGCAGGCGCTATGAACCGGAGCAAGGGTAAGATTTAAAGAATATGCTTTCATTCTGCGGTAAAAGGCAATGGATACGGATGGATACCGATCATAGCTGTACATTTTGTTTTCACAGACCTCCTATTTGCTCGGAGCCATATCAGCAAGTCCAGATTTGCACGATGTTGATAAAGACGACATTGTGTGTAAGTGACTTGTTTTAATGTTTTCTCCTTCCTTGTTACTGTGACTTGCGTTTGATTTTTTATTCATACCACTCTCATTTAATTGTTTTCCAGCTGCCTGTAAGACGTATTTTCAGACGGTACGCAGGAGCTTCAGATATACGCAGCCAGCCAACACGCTGCGTGCGGAGGCTGCCAAGCAATCTGCTCGGAGTCGGGCCAGAAGAAAGAGGGTAAGACTTTATTTGGTGACTATTTTTCAGGTGCATTGATAGATGTGTTGTGTCCATACGCAGTGCGCTGATTCATTGTTTTTTTTTCAGCTGCTGAAAGCGAGGCAGAGTGTGCTAGCAGATGAGGAAGTGGAACTCTGGAAGTCCGCCACCGTCGGCCTCATGTCCGACGAAGAAGATGGCGTCGTTGGCGGTGTCTCTGGATGGATTGTACGGTCGCCGCCATTTCGTAGGCCGGATCTCACTGAACTCTGTGTTAAGCTGCAGTCCCGGTTAGAAGCGATGCCGAAGTACAGGGCCACGCACAGTAGGCGTCTGCACATCGGACCTGCCTCGGAGGGAATGCTGCCAGTTACCTCCAACCCCGAGGAAGCAAACGGACCGTTCACGGACTTGTAATTTTTAGATACGCATGTGTTTGGATACGCGTTGTATATAGTTGTGTGTGTTTTAATAAAGCTCTTTCTTTGCATAAACAGCTTCCTGGCAAATGTTCATTTCCTGTATAAATTCATTCATGTCCTTGATGGTAGCATAATAATTGTGTAGTAGTGTAGGATAACATAAATACACAGCATATGAATGAATAAATATATATATGAATGAATAAATATATATTCATAAATATATATATATATATATATATATATGTAAATTTATATGTAAATATATATATATGCCAACCAATCACGAGCGACTTTACTTGTTTAAAAAGAAGTGGTTCCGTCCAATACTCAGTAAGAAAATTAAAGCCTGGCGTGGCCACGTGTGGTTTTGCTGCCAATCACGAGCGATTTCACTTGTTTGAGAATAGTGGTTTCAGCCAATACTGAGTAGGTTATTCAAGCCAGACCTGGCCAGCCGCGCGGGTTTGCTGCATTCATATGCTAATTAGGGCCATTAGTACAGCTGATCGCTCTCCACATACGTCAGAGTCCGTTTCCGACAATTTGTGGCACGACAAACGCGGACAAGCGGGGTTGCAAATTGTCGGAAACTGACGAAAATCAGGCAGATCTGCGGGAGTTTACGGGGGGTTTACGGGGCCGAAAATCTCACTTTTCATGCAGTGTCATGATCATGTAGTTCAGAGGTTAGTGCGTAAGTTCAAGAAACACACACCAAGGCTTTTTATCATTCATTCAAACTTTAATAATTACTTTTTAAAGAGGACACATAAAAAGTTTACAGTGGCTATAGGCAAACATCTAACTCACGGTTACCAACATGTTGAGGAGACAGGATATCTTTCGTTTTTAGAGATCCCTAATTGATTTTTTAAATCCCACAAAATAAGCAATTTTTCATGATGGGTTTCAAATGTTTATCCCACATGCAGAAACAACTCAGAGGCAGGGAAAAATTTGAATAGTTTATTGAATGTGCTGAACTCAGAGAGACAAAACATAGGGTTTCTCAGCTTGGGTGTTATGATTTTACTAAGGTTTAGACCCAAATGCAGAAGACCAAACAGGGAGACCAGGGAAAAGGTTTAACAGGTTTTATTGAAGAGATAATTCAGAGAGAAGTTTTGCTCTGAACACTGCTCAACCGGAACTGAAAAGTGAGGGGAAGACACAGCGGTTAGTTCAGGCTCAGTGGGAAATTTGACTTGTGAACTTGGAGAAGAGGATTTGGTTGCTGAAAGTGGATCCAGACCTCCTGTTTGTACCCCAGCTCAGTTGATCCTTACAGGGAAAGGAGTTCCGAAAAATCCAGTTAGCAGGATGACTTCCTGCCGAGAGGAGAGGCAAAAGACAAACAATGTTAAAACTCAGGTTGACAAGAATTGACAATTGTGAGTATATGTTAAGAAAGCTAAAAACTACAAATCTAAAAAAAAAAAAAAATCAAAACTAAAATAAAATAATTTAAAAAAAATCAAAAATCCACAACTGCATTAAGTCGGTGGACAATGTTAAATGATTATAATAGATGGAAAAATTATGGAAAAGATTATGATAGCTAAAATATGTTGCCAATAAAAAGAGCCCTGGAATCACACCTTAGTTGGCAAAAATATTTACTGTTTTTCCCCATTATGATACTTTTATGGTAAAATATCTATTTGCTGAAAATGTAAATTTTTAGTTCTTATCATTATCAGTTACCCTTTTTGTTTCCCTGGAAAGAGAAAAGTTCAAATCAGTCAAAACAATAGACCCCTTCATGTCTACAAAGTGTAAGTCAAATTATTAATCTGAGCTTCATTAAAAGTAAAAAGGATCAATCTCTATGCAAAATGTTAAAATCATAACACAAAGATGTTTCACGCAGATGACGAGTTCAGCTCTTCAGAATCAGGGTCAGTCAAAGCACACATTGAAAAGTTGGAGGATTTAATCTCAGCGCTCCTCTTTCCCAATGGTGGCTGAGATGACCCGATCATCAGAGTTCATTCTCTAATCCAGAAATCTCTGCCAATACTGACCATCAGCCATCAGGTGGTCATCTAACACTTGAACTTTCTTTTTATTATCAAGAAAAGTAATATCAAACACTTAGATACTAAAAATGTTAATCTTTGATTAAAATACAACACATCACAACACATTTCCCTTCTCATTCATGTTGTATGATTAAAAAATCAAAAAGCCAAAGCTGATGTCAGACATCTTCAGGTGGGCGTCTTCATCTTTCTGTTGATGTTGGTCCCTTATACAGGCGACATTTTGAACGAGGTTCAATGGGTGGTCTGCAGAGCAGCTGGTCCTCAACACATCAGGTGGACTACTGATGTGTTAATTAACCAATCAGAGGGGATTATTCTGCCCCTTTATTCTGATTTGTTTTGAAGCTTTTCCTGGTTCCTTCCAGATGAGCTCAGATGAGCTCTGATCACTTTCTTTGATGACTTTGAGCCACACCTCCTCCTGCTGAAGGATGGAAGGATGGCTGAGATGGTCCTCCATCAGGGTCTCCAGGCACCTTGGTCCCTCTGTAAAGCCGTCTCTGACTAAGGGGAAAAAAGGTCTTGTAGGTCATTTTAATGTGTCACCTGTCAGTCCCAGTCTGGCCAGAGGTCAGTGGTCTGGTCCGTTCTGTGGTCCAGGAACGGGTCGACCCGTCATGAGCTCATGTGGAGGAAAACTGGGAGTCAAAGTTACCAACATGCTGAATTAAAGGAGCTGAGGGAAGGACAGATCAGATGTTATCTTACCCTTTCACAAACAATAGTAGATCAAAATAAGTTCATGTAGCTTAAAGAACTTTAGATTAAAATTTGAACTTTGTTTGTCACAAATCATTGAATTATTCCATAATTTCAAACTTACCCAGTAAATGTACTTCCTTATATTCGGTACCCTTATCACTTCTGCACCTGCAGAAATCCAAACAAACTTCTCCTCAGCAGAGGACTGTGGGTGTCAGTGGACTGTGCACAGCCTTCTGCAGCAATGTAAACAAGGGGAGACGCTGCAAGCACAGCCTTCTCTGCTGCTTCCACCAGACATGATGTGTGTGGAAGAAGAAAATGGGCTTTCCATCCGATTTCAAGAACGATGTTTCCAAGGCAAAGCAAAATCAAAGAACCAGAAACAAGAGTTTCATGAGGTGAAGAAACACCGAACCAGGGGTGCAAGAAGCTGAACCATCAACAAACATCAACAAAGCTGGTTTTTCCCAAACGCACATCAGACAGTCAGGCTGAGGTGTTCAAACTTCATCCAGCAGTCTAGCAGTCGTTTCTGTCCTCTGCTGCTAAGAATTACCTTAATAGATCATTTTCCTTTATAAGGCCATTTTATTCCCCTATTTATTTACTTTACTGGTTTAGTCATAATTTAGTATTTTATTTAGGTTGTTTATTTATTCTGCTCTCAATTATCAACCCAAATTCCACATGGACTGTTCCAGATGGAAAAATAAACAGCATCTATATGGATCCTTATTAGTTTAGCTTTGCTGTTTTTCTCTTGTTTTATCTTCTTTCCACCCTTTTCTTCATCAGAACAAATAAAATATGTTCTGTTGAAGAAAACCCATAAAGTTTCAGTCAATTTTAACCTCCAGATATATCTGAGCTATGGATTCATTGAGAATAGATCATTTTAAAGCCTCCACCATTCATCTTAATGTAGGAATTAAATCCTGTTATTTATATCCTCTGTCATTGTAATCGATTTACCAGTCGATCTACGTTCCCTACCATCTATGGTCATGAACTCTGGGTCATGACGAGAAAACTTCGATATCGATCCCCTTGGATACAAAAGCGGCACAAAAAAGGTTTCCTCCATTGAAAATGGCTGGGCTCTCCTTAGAATAGGGTGAAGCTTCGGTCATCCGGGAGGACTTCGGAGAATAATACCGCTCAAATCCTCCGTTCGATATGCTGAGCCAGTTGAGGGCTTGGGAAAACTGGTTAGGATGCCTCCTGGGCCTCCCTGGTGAGGTGTTCAGTCCCACCTCTGGGAGGCCCCTTGAAGACCCAGGACAGCTGGAGAGACTATGTTTCTCGGCTGGTCTGGGAGCGCCTTGAGGGTTCCTCCTGAAGAGCTGGAAGAGTGGCTGGGGAGAGGGAAGTCTGGGCCTCCCTTCTTAAAGGAATAGTACACCCAAAACATGATTAGCCTACATTTTTCTACTCACCCCCCATGCTGAACAACACCCTGGAGTACTTTTTGATATCTCAAATGCATCTGGAGATCTGGGAGGCTTCTTGCTGTCTGCTGACATTCAAATAATGGAGGTCCATAGCGCCCGAGACAGAAAGGTCCATAAAACTCCACAAAAATGCTCGTGTCAATATTCCTCCATACTGGATGTCCAATGTATTCCAAGTGTCCTGAGTGGGTAGCATCCAGAATTTACGAAAGGGGTCATTTAGAATGTTTTTAGAGCATAAACAGTAGTGTTATAGGATTTCCTGAAAGCGCATGCGCGCGATGTTATTATCATCATTACGAGGAAGCCGGCAGACCAAACCAGATGAAAGTATTATTCAGCGTACTTCTTCCAATAAATGCAAGCGTATTCCAGA
The DNA here is from genome assembly GCA_018398635.1 of Cyprinodon brontotheroides. NCBI lineage: Eukaryota > Metazoa > Chordata > Actinopteri > Cyprinodontiformes > Cyprinodontidae > Cyprinodon > Cyprinodon brontotheroides. The sequence continues at coordinate 5,884,233 of JAGKQL010000049.1, read as the reverse complement.
GAAATGTGCGATTTACATGTGCAATGAATTGTAAATAACGAAAAAAAAATGTCTGAGGACTTCAGTGTTGAGGAAGAGCATGAGTTCTTTGCGAGAGCTGAATGCACTGGTTTGGTCTTCGACTTCCGTGGCGTCGTGATAAATCTTAATAAGAATTAAGGTTAATCCTATAAACTACTGTTTATGCTTTAAACATTCTAAGGACCAAGCCTTTGAGGTAAATTCTGAAATGCTACCCATTCAAACAAGCATAATCATTTCATTTGATCTAATTTAATGGAGGAATCTTGACATTTTTATTTGCTGTGATATTTTATGAACCACATATCAATCCCCTTTATTCCCAACCTCCATTAAAATGTCTGTGCATTAACTTCTAACACATCCAGACTCCTGCTTTGTTTTGAAAAAAGTACAGGTTTGTTGTTCAGCATGAGCCACAGAAACTATGAAACTAATCATTATTTTACAGTTTACTATTCCTTCCCTCATTTGCTGCCCCGTGACCCTACCCCGGATAAGCAGAGGAAGATGGATGGATGGATGGATGGATGGATGGATGGATGGATGGATGGATGGATGGATGGATGGATGGATGGATGGATCATTGTAATCATTATTATTATTATTAAATAATTGCCCTTATTATCTCATTGGGGGGTTATTTCCAATTGAGTCATTTGAACACCGTATAATTATTAACCAATACTTATGTTAAATAAATTTGCATATTTATTCCATATCATGAAAAAGTAGATTGATTTCAGTAATTCCATTTAAAAGTGAAACTTGTATATTATATTCATACATTACATAACAAACTCATATATTTCAGATGTTTATTTTGTTTCTGGAATTTTGGATGATTACAAATGACAACAAATGAAAATCTCAAATTCATCATATCAGAAGGTTAGAATATTGACAAAAAACGTTCAAAATTGATGGCCTGCTGGTGCCACACTCTAATCAACTAAGTGGGTACTCAAACCACCTGCAAAAGCCTTTAAATGGTCTTTCAGTCTGTTCTATAGGCTACACAATCAGTGGGGAAGACTGCTGACCTTGACAGTTGCTGTCCAAAAGGCGACCATCGACACTTGCACAAGGAGGGCAAGACACAAAAGGTATCATCGCTAAAGAGGCTGGCTGTTCACAGAGCTCAGTGTCCAAGCACATTAATAAGAGGCGAAGGGAAAAAAGATGTGGTCGAAAAAGTGTACAAGCAAGAGACATAACCGCACCCTGGAGAGGATTGTGGAAACAAAGTTCTTCAAAAATGTGGGGGAGATTCACAAAGAGTGGGTCTGCAGCTGGAGTGGAGTGCTTCAAGAACCACCTTTCACACACAGGCGTATGAAAGACATGGGTTTCTGCTGTAAAACATTCCCTTGTGTCAAGCCACTCTTGAACCACGAGACAGCGGCGTCAGAAGCGTCTTGCCTGGGCTAAAGAGCGGAAACAGGACTGGACTGCTGGTGAGTGGTCCAAAGTCATGTTCTCTGATGAAAGTAAATTTTGCATTTCCTTTGGAAATCAAAGGTCCCAGAGTCTGGAGGAAAAGAAGAGAGGCACTTCATCCACGTTGCTTGAAGTCCAGTGTAAAGTTTCCACAGTCAGTGATGGTTTGGGGTGCCATGTCATCTGCTGGTGTTGGTCTATTGTGTTTTCTGAGGTCCAGTTATTCAACGCAGCCACACACCATGAAGTTTTTTAGCCCTTCATGCTTCCTGCAGCTTACCAACTTTTGGAGATGCAGATTTCATTTTCCAACAGGACTTGGCACCTGCACACAGTGCCAAAGCTACCAGTACCTGGTTGAAGGACCATGGTATATCCCTGTTCTTAATTGGCCAGCAAACTCTCCTGACCTTAACCCCATAGAAAATCTATGGGGTATTGTGAAGAAGAAGATGCAATACACCAGACCCAACAATTCAGAAGAGCTAAAAGCCACTATTAGAGCAAACTCCTGGGCTATCATAACACCTGAGCAGTGCCACAGACTGATGGAAACTCCATGCCACTGCCTTAATTTGCTGCAGTAATACAGGCCAAAGGAGGCCCAACTAAATACTGAGTGCTGTACATGCTCATACTTTTCTAAACATGTTCATACTTTTCAGTTGGCCAACATTTCTATAAATCCTTTGTTTTTATTGGTCTTCAGTAATATTCAGACTAATTTTCTGATATGATGAATTTGAGATTTTCATTTGTTGTCATTTGGCCATAATCATCAAAATTAAACAAAATTTTTGCATGCAAAATATCATGAGTGTCTATGTAATGTATGAATATAATATACAAGTTTCACTTTTTTAAATGGAATTACTGAAATCTATCTACGTTTTTCATGATATTCTAATTTTATGACCAGCACCTTTAACTCTAGTCAATAAACTAGCGAATCAGTTACTATTCTGCTGTAAGCCAAACATTTATAAATTTATGTCAGGTGCTATTTCAGTCCTAATTCTGAAAGTTAGGATGTTTTTTTTTTTTTATCATCCTTGATTTAAATCCATTCAGCAGGTTTTAGGTTTAATTTATTTTTAAACATACTTGTTTTAAATGTGCCAAAAATTATTATTATTATTTCACTCTCTCAGGAAAATATGCCACTTTGATTCAAATCTTTCAGGAATTAATTATTTATTTTTGCAAATCTATAATTTTAGTTAATAAACTCATAGCTTTTATATATTTTAGTTGCATTTTCCCCAAACTACATCCCATATATTTGGTTAACTGTAAGGTTTATTTATTTTAAACACTTAAGGGATGAAAATTGCTGATTTCATTGTTTATATGTTTTAAATGATATACATGTGTATTAATATTTTTGGAGGAAAGGAAAATCTATTTCTCTTAGTTTTTCATTTAGTGAAATCTAATTCAGATTAAACTGACACATAACTTTAGATTTTATCCTATTGGATTATATTATTCATTCTTTTTCCTCTATAAGTTGCTATTTTGTTTACATTTTCATAAGTCAGAGCAACAATCACCTTTTCTCTGTCTTAGTCAGAACCTCAGACATTCATGGCACAGGGACAAAGCAACATACCACAAAATCATGAAGAGATGAAGCTAATCTCTCCGAGTGGCTGCTGTGGAAATAGAGAATTTGGTTTGTGACTAAAACCTGTGCGCATTTTACTACTACTGTGTCAGACCATGTTTGGACCCTTTTCTCTCTCTGGATTTGCCTAAGTTTTCATCTCCAGGTCCGTCCATAACATTATGGAACATGGTGACAGCAGGAAATGAACAAAAAACGAGACCCGTCCTGTTTTTAAACAACCACAGGCCTGATATCTTTTCTTTTAAAAGATAACTTTTGGTTTAGATACTTAAGGTTGGTTCTAATTTGATCAAAAATTACTCTAAAACAATCATGGTTTAGTGAAAGCTAACCAGGCCATTCATTATCACCCTCATTAGACATTTTCCCATAGATAAAGTTAGTCTGTCAGCAAGCATTTTCTTCATTGAAAGATGCAGAAAGGATGTTAATAAGAGAAACTTATCAAGCTTTTCTTGAATATTTGGAAGTCTATGGAAATGGAATATAAAAGAAAAGAAAAGAAAAGAAAAGAAAAGAAAAGAAAAGAAAAGAAAATATATAATGGATCACAATACCCTTTACGGATTGCTGCCAACAGGCGGTTTCAGTCCTGGAGCTCCACAACCTCAGTCCAAAAATGGTCAGCCACTTCTCAACAACAAAAAAATAATTCAATAATTTAGCAGGAGAGAAGGGAAGCCTTATGTTGGTGCACCTCCTCTGCTGTTTCCAAAAAGAAATCCCCCAGTTGTCTCTCTGTCCTCATGGTTTTGCACACACACACATTGTGGAGCAGGTTGCAGCTCAGGTGAGCCACTAGGGTCAGGGGTTCAGAGCAGATGAAAATCCTTTTGTGTTGTTTTCCCCAGATTTTAACTCATCATTTCCATCCGGTTGCTGTGTCGGTGTGTGTGTGTCGTTGGAGGTGGGGAGATTAATAGTTGTAGCAGGCTGTCTTTCTCCGGCGGGGCTGATGGGAGTGGGGGCATCTCCTCCAGGTCTGAATTCTACAAGGATCGGTAAAAAGTAAAAAACAATGATTAGTTTAAGGAAGAGTTTCAGTGTTTCAAATGAATAATAAAAATAATAAAATAAAATAAAGTTGTTCATCTTTACCATATAAAAGAAGAAGCCTTTTCAGGAAGGGAAATGTTGTCTCGTCAGTCGCCCCACTTCATCCTTCAGTCACTTTAAGTCACATTTCCCCTCTCGTCACAAACCTTTCTCATCTAATTTTCTCATATTTGCTTTTTATCATCAACCTTACTTTTCTCTATTTAATTTTTGTTTTGTTTTCTTTATTTAATTTTAGGTTAATTCCTCCATTTCATTTTAATTTGAGTTTTTTTTTGTTTTTAAACTTTTAATTTGACCTTACTTTATGCCCTACTTACTTTTTTTCTGTAATAATTTAATAGGTTTTTTTATTTATTTAATTTAATTTAACTTTTTTTGCTATGAGTTATTAATTTCCTGTAAGAGTTTAGAGTTTTGTTTCTTTAAAAGCACAATTGAAATTAAAATTCTTTATTATAACTTAGTATAGTGTAAGTTTATTATGTAATACAGTGTAAATATGTTTAGCATAAGGTTTAAACACTGCCTTTTTTGACTTATTATTTTAACCCATTTCTTTTTGAAGCTGAGAGTTTCTTTGAACTTTCCTTTTATCTATCCATCATTTTAAACTGTTTTTTTTTTTTTTTTTGACATGTATATACTTTAGTATTATACTAATGGTAATGCTTTTGAAATGATTAATCTTTAATTTAGTTAGATTTTTTATTTAAGTTTTTTGTTAGATTACATTTATTTATTAGATTTTTATGATGGAGAAGAAGAGAACTTTGTTTGAACTAATTTCCCAGTATTTGATTTCTAATTATCTTTAAATCTGTAAACAACCTGGTGTTTTGTAATTTAGTTTTGGAAATTTTATTTAAACTGTGCCGACAAAAGATTAATCTCACCGCCTCAAAAAAATGGTGCGTTTTGATCCTCCTGCTGACCTTCAGGGACCTCGATGTCAGAAGTACCTGACACTTCTGACAATCGCTTAAATGTGACCTTGAGAGAGGAACAGACTGAGAGAAAACTTTTTATAGTGAGTAAATATGAATATGAATATATAATAGAAGAAAGATAAAATTCTTCCGACTCCACATACAATTACTTTGTCTTTGGAGCTCAGACCTCGGCAGTGTTCATGGCACTTAATTTTGATAGACATGCATGAACAGTAGCAAAGAATAGGGCTGTTTCCCCCCCAGGCCTGAAACTGGTGGTGTGAGTGGAGATAGCTGAAGTTGGTCAGTCTGTAGACTGCTGGTTAGCGAAGACGGTATGCTAAGCTTCATGGAGAGATCCAGTGGATTGCGTGAGCTGATTCTAGTCTTACTCGGGGACCTGGAAGATGGAAGTCCAGTTTGGATAACACAGGTTCAGAGAACCTGTCCATGATGAGCAAGCATGAAGCGGCAGTGTGTCATGGTTTTATCTAAAGCTTGGACCCACATGCAGTGAAGCAAAACAGAGAGACACAGAGTAAAAAAGTTTGAACGGGTTTTATTGAAAGGTATTTAGAAAGTTCGGTGCAGAGTTCCTCCCACGAACTCGACCTCGGCCGGAACTGAAAGGGCGCAGGGGAAGACAGACTGTTAGAGTCAGGCTCAGTGGGAAATTGGAGTTGTTAATCTTAAAGGAGAGGATTTGTTGCCACTCAAGTTTCAGAGAAGAAGAAGACACGTAGGGCTCCAGTCTGTGTGTGTTGGTCTTCCAGGGTTTGTTTGATTCGGTGGAGGGCGGAACAGGGTTTAACCAGAACTTCGGACGGAGTGGAATGATGCAGCAGCTGGTTGCAACTCAGTTTTCCTGTGGTACTTGAACGGGTCATGGTGAAGATGACTTCCTTACTCAGAGAGTGATCTCAGCGTGCTCAAAGGTGGCTGGATCCAAACCTCCCTGTTTGGAATCTGTCGGCTCAGTGTAAGACTCAGTTGATTCCACTTGGGAGAAGGCGGTCCTGAAAAGGTCCAGTTTGCAGGAAGGCTTCCTGCCAAAAGGCAAAGAACAAACAAAGTTGAGACATCAGGGAGAAACAAGCGCTCAGTAAAACTCAATGTGATCTCAGCTTGGCTAGAGTGACAAAAACTCAAAATGCAAAAACTCAGATAAGACTCAGCATAAACAAGGCTTGGCTAGAGTACCCCAAAATGGCAAACACTCTGGCGTCGAAGTAGTGGCAAGCAGCAGCTTAAGAGAAGTCTGGTGATGAGGCAACAGCTTGCAGGTGTGTGAGGAGGCGAACCGGAGCCAGGCGCCTCCTGGTGGTGGAAGGGAGAAACACAAAAGACAAGACAAACAGAAAAACTGGGATCCTGATACAGTGGAGAGGAAAAACTCCTCAGTGGGAAGAAACCTCTTGCAGAACCAGGCTCAACATGGCGGCCTTCCGACCGGGTTAGCTCGTAGGAGAATGTTACTGTGGCAAAAGAAACTGAGGTTGAGTAAACTTTTTTGTGAAACTGAAAACTCAGAGTTTACCTGATTTCAGGCTCAGAAAATTTAAAGTTTACAGAAAACCTTCTTATTGAAAAACATCCCTGTTCTATAGGGCTTTTAAGCTTTGTTTCACTGTCACAAATCCACAAGATAAATAAAATGCAAATTACAAAGAGCAGAAAGCATGAGTGAAGGGAAAAAATACAGTTCACATAAAATGTTATATTTTAAGCAACACTTTTTGTAAGCAAACATTTCAGGGCGCCCGATATTACCGTAACTGGAAGCATAGATTGTGGTGCACACTTGTATATATTCAAGTCATTTAATATTTATCAAGCAACTTTTGGTCTGTCATGTATTGTTCTGTGAACAAATGCACGATTACTATGAGATAGGACAATAGATGAAAGTGTGTTCAAACTCAAATTATGATGAAACATTTACTCTGCACACATATGAAATAAATTCACAACAAATTCCAATTAGAATATTACAATTTGTTGACAAAAAATGTAACTTAATTCTTTACATTTTTAAGTTAAACTCTTGTCTAATTGGGTAAAACCTAAATAGACTAATACGCTACTATGTACACATTGGCAAAAAAGACAGATTAAAATAGCTAATAAAAATTCACAACAAAATTATGCAAATTATATCACACTTCATTATGGATTTTATGTTTTAGGAAAAAATGTTATCTTAAATAATTTTAAAGGATATTAAATGAGCATTATTAGAGCAAATTGTTCAAAACATTGCAAATTCAAAAAATAGATAGATAGATTATAATATATACTAATAATATATACTAATAAATATTTTTGTAAAATATTTAAGAATGATTTTTCTATGTAGAACTCAGTTACTATTTAAATAAATGAGTCTTCCATATGATTGTACTTGAGGGAATAAAAACAGGTAAGGAACCTTTAAACATACACATCTGTCCTGAAGCTCTCATAAAAATTTAAATCCCCTTCCACAGCAGTTATTGCAAGCTAGAGATGTCAAACTTCATTCCTTCATTCCTCCTCATATTAGATCCATATATGCTTAAAAACACACAAATTAAATAATATGGTCATCAGCGGGACTCCTCAAAACATGACTGCGTACTGCAGAGGTAATTCAGCCTTTTGATTCAGGTGTTATACTTTAACAGAGACATATCAAAAGGTTGCAGGATATTGACTTGATTTTGACACCCATGCTTAACCTGTAGTCAGAGCTTGTTCCACCATCTCTGTCGACACTGTTAAACACAAAAGTGAATGAAACTAACACTAGCTGAGCCCCATTTGGTCAGGATATGATGACAAAAAATAAATTCTCTGTGGTAAAAGTGCTCTTTGCTTTGTAAATTTAGAGTTAATGTAGATTCTTCACAAAGAGTAAAAAGTGTGCTAGAAAAACTAAACAGAAATCTAAAATAAGTAAATACAGAAGATCCATGTATCAAATCAGTTTATTTTTTTTAGCATTAATTTACAGCATGTCATCTCAAGGCATTTTACAAATTCAAATTAATCAACACAGAATGGTTGTATGCATGGTTTATTTTAGTAGCTTCTTCTTTGCCTTTCAGCCTCTGTGTTTTTCTTTGTTTGCTTATTATGTGTGAACTGGCACCAAAAAAATGACAAGCAGTAAAATAATCAACACGACCACGATAAATCCAATAACAATCTTCCAATAAGGAAAACATTTTGAAACACGTTCAGTAGGGTGTCTAAGTAACGCCTGTGTCTGACTTTCTACATCTGGGTATCCAAGTTGTCGATTCTGGGACAGTAATGTTTGAACCATTTCATCAATAGCCCTCGTGTTGTTATCACACTTCAGTAATCCTTGCATTGTCTCATGAAAGAGAACATGAACATCCAAGATCACATTGGGAAACACTTCAGACCACATTATCCCAGCTGTGGAGTAGCTTTCGTCTCGGGTGTGGTGCATCATAACCAGAATAACTTTTTGATTTTGCGCTGTAACAAGAAAAGAAAAAAATTGCATTAAGGGAAGTTTTGGTATTCAAACTAAAACCATCCTATCTACATTGATTACGTACTTAAAGCTGAGTGGTTAGTGAATCATAAATATAAACAACTAAATGGCCATCTATTAAAGCAGCTTATTCAAATCTAAAAACAAAAAACTATGGCAACATCACTTATACTCCATTACAAACTAAAAAGCAAATAGTAACCATGAAATATAAAATTTGTTTTGAAAATATTAGTACACTTTAAATGTACATTAATAATATCGATACACTATAGTAAGCCTGTTTTAAAAGAATAAGGCACAGCCATTTACATTACTTCCATTTCCGACAATAGAGTTAAGCTCAATGCTGTAATAATTTGCTGCACAAAATAAATGTAAATAATACAATAACACTTATTATACATGTAGTGGTCTATATACTCTCTCTATATATTTTTAGCATTTTTAGTATATAATATGAATTTATAGCTGTTCCAATGATACCGCTTAACTTGAATATTCTTGAAATTATTTTGAATTTACTTAGAAATTATTTTCTAATTTTGCATTTTTTCTTTTTGTAAAGGTTTTGTAGACCTTTTATGATCTTAGAATGATCATTATAGTTACTTTCTTATTCATTTTTTCAAAAGGTAGGTTTTCATCAAATAATATTATGAATATCCTTGCATATTAAGCTTACACCATCTTTGTAATTTATATTGGCTATAATATAATTTTTATTGATTGTCCCGGTTTTGGTTCTGTTCAGTTTTCAGTTTTGGTTCTGTATTCAGCTTTCACTTTGATCCATGTTTTTCTAGTTTTATTGGTTTAATATCTATTTAGTTGCGTTTTCTGGATATATTTTAGTTCTTAGGTTTTTCTTGCTTGTCCTCTGTTGCCCTCTTGTGTCATTCTCCTTTCCCCTAGCTCCTTCTAGAAGCCTCTGTTTAAACCTGCTCCCAATGAGCTAATTAGTCCTGTCTTTGTTCAGTCTCGCATAAGTACTCTCCCTATGCAGTTCCTCAGTGCTGGTTCCTCTTCTTTTCCCGGCTCTTCATGCATGTTGTTCCCTGATGTCTCCAAGGTTCTGTTTTTTTGTACTTATTATGTTGGATTTCTGGATTCATGCCTCAGTTGCCTGTGAGTACTCCATTAAACTACAAGAACTCACATCTGCCTCCTCGCGTCTGCATTTGGGTCCTCAAAACCTCAACCAAACCGTGACATTAATATTAGTCTACATTCATTATGTTTTGTGTTACTTGCTCATTTTAAAATGCATTTAAGAAGTTTTACGTTCTCAGCCTTCTTTATTCTCTCGTTTGTTCTGATGATTTATCCAATGGCCTTATCATGCAAAAACAGGCAAATTTTCCCTGAAGAGTAATTGCATTGTTTTTTTCATTTCATTTATAAATATTAAAATAAATAAGAGTAGCAAGGTATGAAGTTTTTATAGTTGATAGTTATAGTTGATAGAAATTGAGCTGCTCCCTTCTTTGACAAGGCCTACTTCTAAAACTGAAGTAAGCCAATAGAGTTGAAATTAAAAATATTTTTTCTTTGGTTAAATGAATGCCTCAATAAATCCATACTAGCACTAGTACCTGTCACCAGACTCATAGCTGCTTCTACATCTGACCCAACACGAGAGATGATGGGACAAAAAACAATGATGATGCAGCTTTCCGGGTAGTGTATAATATTCAGCTGCATCCTCTTCTTCAGTTCCCTCAGCAGTTCTTCATCAGCGCCATGTGTCTCCCCTGAAGTGATTGTGTGGACGTTCACTAAATGAAATACCAAAACACATGAGAGGAGAATTATGAGCAGAGCTGAAACATGAATAACAGCATCTTTTTATCAATGATGCTCACCTGCGGATTTCTGGAACATTTTTAAGTCTGAGGGAAGCAAAGCAGTGTAATAATAATTATTTTTTTATAAGACAAGTTTTCTGCAACTAAAACTGCAAATCATCCAAATAAAGCACAGATGGTTTACCTAATATGAGGTTATTGTTTAAGTTTGATCAGAGGGCGGCAAATGCTTATATAATATATTTGATTTGTTTTAAAATAGGTTACTTTCAAACATCTTTATCCTTAAGTCAGAGTTCACCTGTCCTTTCATACTAATAGCAGATTGCACTTACAAGCCCTAAAACAATAAAACATAATAAAGCATTGTTCAGTTTCCACTCCTAGAATGTCACCATAATAAAATGAAATGGAACATCAAAGAATCAGCTTTACTGACTAATCTAGCATGCACAAACAAGAAATTTGACTTTGGTGCCCCCATAGAATTAAAATAAGCAGAAAATCCTAGTCCCTAGAGGACTTGATCTAATTATTGATCAAATTAAAAGAAATTAAAAAAGGAATTTGTAAAAAAAAAAAATAAAAAAAAAAGGTTTCACTGTTACTTTGAGAAAGAACAAAATGTGAGGATTCCTACCTTTGCTGGCAATGTGATGATCTGGAGAAAAAACAAACCAAACAGGGAATAAGTTGCAGCTCAGGCACCTCAAACTCACTCTGAAGGTATAAGAGACTGTTTCTATTTTTGCTTGAACCATTCGCTCTTAAAGAGCTGAAGCACTTTCACTTTCAGTCTTAGTAAGCAAGACACCATGTGATTTATCCTAAACTCCATCTACAATGCAATGGTTTTATCAAGACAAGTCTTTCTTTCAGTTTAGGAAGAACATGTGTAACATATGAAAATATGAATTAACAGCACTGATGGTAAAAGCATTTATATTACAGAATATTTGTTGAAGTTACTGCATCTCCAACAACTGAAGCTGAAAATCAAAGCGTTTGTTTTCTGCAGCAGTGCATCAGGGGACTCAAAGATGCAAGACTTAGGAGAATTTTAAGTTTTGATATGGGGTCAGATGTTATCTGTGTTAACAAAGTTGAATTAGAAAGCCTGGCAAGGTGACCTGTTGTACATTCTTGTTGACAAGCTCTGGAATCGCCATGGACATATAAATCATACCCAGAACTGCATGCTGAAATTGACAGCATACTGCTTAATCAAGACTCCCTTGTGTTCAGCATAGTTTAGATCAAGTTAGGCCATTTGGTACCCAACCAATAATATAATGAAAGTAGAGGAGCAAACAGAATAGTGTGCAGTAAATTCCTACTTTTCAGGTTTATAGCTGAAGGTTTTTATTGACGCCATAACAGAAATATGCATGATGCAGAAATATGCATGTGTGAACAGATATGTTGTTTTTTTGTTAGATTGTTTGTTGAATTTATACACACCCTTGTTCTTGTTCCCTCACATAGCAAACGTTTTCTCTAGGGGGATGTTTGACATGAAAAATTTCCCAAAAAAAAAAAAAAACTTTAAAATTATGTTAGGCTTCAAAAACAGAGATATTATTGAAAACATATATAGCATATATGTTGAATCTTTTTGTTATAAATGTACCCATGTGCAGTTACAAGCTGGAATATTTGTTGGTTGACAGATGAAAATAATAAACAAATTTGTCTCTCAACAATTTGCATTATTATTTATTCTGACAAACACTTTAATATCATGACAATTTATTCAGTGCATGAATGCAATTCAACATTGTTGTGATTATAATTTGTTAATGCAATATATCTTAATTTGTTTCTGGTATATATGTGGTTTCCAATCAGATGTTGATGTACAAACAAAGCAGTGCATCATTTACAGTGGCAGGAAGAAGCAACATCCTAATGTGAAAGGACCTTTGGGTTTACATGGCCTTAATTATATCAGTCCTCAGGAAAATGTATAGCTCTATGGCTGCATTTGCTGTGGTTGGTGAGAGTAAAAAGTTATCTGAAATTATAAGGAAACACAAGCTGAACACTAATCACAAGGAAGGTCCTCTCTCAAACAGATGTGGAATGGTGTACATAAGAATTGGACGTCCACTTGTTGCCACAAAAAGGAGAATGGAAGCTTTGATATTCTGACATACCTCAGGGATCTTCAGACAGGAAAACAAGTTGTTTGTCCAAAAAGTCCCCAGAGAAATAATCATCGTCATTCAGTTTCTGAAAATGATCCATTCACGTTTGAGCATGATGTGTCAAAAAATTCTCAAAAAGCCCGACCAGCTTTCAATCCACTGAATTTTTTATTGCTGGTTCCAGAGACAAAGCAATTATTGGAGTAGTTAACAGAATTCCATCGTAGGAACCTCTGCATTTCTGCCATGGTAACATTTTCAGTTCCAAAATCAGCCTGGATTCGAGCAGAGGTCCCCATCCTTGTCTCAACTTCATTTTTAAAATATCCAGCAATAACTTTAGGACCACTTCTTGTGGAGAAAGCATGAACCCATATCATTTGTCTGGAAAATGTATTGGTTGCCCTATTAATACAGATACCAAATGGCTTCAGTTTATCATAGGACTTAACATGCAACAAGAAATTAGGTCCAGGATTAATATATATGAGTCGCATCAGCCTTCTTCTCCGCCTTTGTTTTACACCCCTTGGGTCCAGAAATTTTAACAGATGTCTCACTATATTCTGAGTTACAACATATCAATGTTGAACACATTTAAGGTGGTGAAACTTATATCCATGCAGGCTCCTATAACTCTCTAGCTGGTCAAGGAGGAAGGCGGCCACAATCAGGATCTGATTGATATTTTCTTCTAACAAGTCCCAATCTTTGAAGGATTCTTCTTAATGTGCACATGCTAATACTTAGGGTGACCATATTTTCATTAGGGGAAACCAGGACACCTTGGAGCGGGGGGAGGGGGGGTTGGCATCTCTGTTCCCATGCATAGAGATGTCTTTGGCATGCACTCACTTAACATAGACCTACGTAATCCTACAATAACATGATATTTACAGTTGATTTATTAAAAATGCTTTTCAGTAAAAGTCAACAGCAATAACTCAAATAACAAATGATAATTTCATTTAAAATGTATTTATTAAAAATGCTTAACAATAATGTCTCATCTAAACATCCCTCACTTAACAATAAAAGTGTACAGTAACTCTCAACTCCCAATAACAGATGATACTTAGCCTCAGCAATGAACGAAATAATGTCTGTTCTGTAGGCTATTGGAAAAAATAAATTAACAAATGAATTAGCTAATTAACAAAAAAATATCTCTTGTGTGGCAAAAAATAATTCAAAATGTACCAAAAAACGAACAAACATATCAATAGTCTATCTTTACTTTTGGTGTCCAGGTGGCTTTTCAGATTCCTTGCACCTCCATTGGAACACCGGAACATATGTGCCTGCTTTGCACACAGTGCACAAAGACCTCCCCATTTGTCCCGACCCGGTCTGAAAGTGGGGAAACTTTTCAAGATCATTAAGGGCAAACATACATTTTGTGCTTTTGCATGTTGTTGGCGTACTGGACAGCCAACACTATCTATATTCTGATTAAGTTAACAGGGCTGCCCGCGACCGACGCGGCTCAGCGATTACTGCCACACCCAGCCTTGTGCGCAGTGCCCTAGTGCCTGTAAATTTAATGGTCCACTTAAAATGTAATTTAAAAAATCAGGACATTTCCTCACTTTCTAAAAAACCTGGGACGCTCGACAGGACAGGACGTGAAATAATGGATATGTCCCGGGAAATAATGGACATTTGGTCACCCTACAATACTATATCTTATCCACTGTGTGCGCAGCAGCATCAGCATCTCTCCATGTCTTAGACTGAGCATAAAGTAAATCTTGATCAACTCCAGTAAATTTGCCATTCGAACGACCTGAGGAGATGACATGCATGATGAAACCATGCCACGATTACCCGGATAACATTGTTATGATAGTTATTATTTTCCGCCAAAAATTTACTTGGAGCACCAACTTCTTTTTTGTCTGAAATGAGTCTTGCGGACTAAAAGCATACTAGAGCAACCATTTGGATACAATATAATTATATCGTTTATACAATATAATTATATCGTTTATACAATATACTTATCAGATTCATACAATATACTATCACCTTATTGCAAGATTTTTTTTTATGTTTATTCAATATAGTTAATTTATACAAAATAATTATCACATATATCCAATATATTCATCACCTTCATATTAGTATGTTTCTACAATGTAGTATCCCGTTAATACAATATAATTACCAAAAATCTTTTTTCTCAATTGATATCAATATGATTCCTTAAAATTTTGTTCCCTCCAATAAATGTCTTTAATGGAGGGAAAACGAGCTCCAATGATCTTGCTGTCCTCACCACTCTCACGTTCTTCCAATCTGAGTGGTGAAGCCTCCACACCACACAGTGTGACAGTTGGTCAGAATGGTCTATATAGTAGAAGGTTGTGAGGATGGGCGGGACAGGTGGGCTCTCCTCATCCTCTACATGAAGTACAAGTGCTTGTATGCCCTGTTGACCTGTGAGGTGCTGTTCACAGTCCAGGTGAGGGTATCTGTAATGTGCACCTCCAGGAATTTGGTGCTGCTAACCACCTTCGCAGTTTGCTGTGCAATGGAGCATGGTTAGGCCTGTGACAATGATCTTCTTCGTCTTCCCCACATTCAGGATGAGGCTGTTTTCTCTACACCAGCTCACCAGCTGCTCCACCTCCTCTCTGTAGTCCCAGATGTTGTCTTCCCTGATGATATGATAGGTGGTGAACCTGGGGATGTAGTTGTGTGTCATCAGAGTGAACAGCGGGGGTTTCAGGTCACAGCCGTGAGAAGAGCCTGTGCTCAGGGCGATGACATCAGAGGTGTTCTGTCTGACCAGGACTGACTGAAGTCTGTTGGTTAGGAAGTCTAGCAGCCAATAGGGCTTGCGTGGTCGCCATGTTGACGGCGCACTTTACGGTTTCCTTAGACTATTGCCTGTGACTAACGCGTACTGTTCTCCCTCTCAGCCGTGTTTTATTTCGTTTAATTTCACCGTAACTTGATTTCAACCATGGTAAACCGTTGCAGTATTGTGGGCTGTAACAGCGCATCACATGATCGCCGAGGGAAAAACCTACAAAATGGGATAACTTTCCACGCTTTCCTGCCTGGAGAAACGCAAACCACGGAGACCAAGTTTCACAGATAACAAAGAAGTCGTCGGCTAGCTTGGATCGCGGCTGTAAGACGACAGAACAGAACTTTCCACAGTATCCCGATGTCAATGCGAGTGTGTTCCCTGCATTTTCATTCTGGTAAGTTAAAGATGCACGGTTTTATTTTATAGCCTACAGTATTTCCTTTCTTCATCCGTGGCACCACATACATGCATGAACGCGCGCCCAGAGACTGTTGATATAGCATTTTCATCCTCGTTGGTTGATATAGCATTTGATATAGCATTTCATCCTCGTTGGTTGATGTAGCATTTGATATAGCATTTTATCCTCTTTGGTAGAACTGCCAGTTCCTACAAGGACAGGGACATCCCTCTCCATTTTCAAAAAAAACCCTGAGGTTGACAGCTGTCATAGCACCACTTACAAATTTTGCTGATCCTAGCGCTTACCAGCCGTCTTGTAATGTAATGTAATCATATAATACAATATAATAATGTGTATATTGAGGATCATTGATAACATTATGGTTCTATATGTGTTCAACACTGCTGCTGTGGATAATAATTTTAAATTGTGTCACCAGGAAAACCAGCAAATGAAATGTACACCTCACATCCGGATTGGGCACCATCACTACACTTGGGCCACACTGAGATAAAGGCCACACAGACTGCACGCTATGAGAGACAGGAAAAGAGAAAACGGCAAAGGACTGACAGTACACCTGCGATGGATGAGACAGCTATTGATGACCTTGTTCCGCCCGGTAAGCCTTACAGAGCCAGCAGATTCAACACCGTATGTTGCTTCTGTGGCTTTTTCAGCTGCATGATGCACATTTAGCTAAAAGATGTCCTTATTTTATCCATAGTGGAGACACCAGCACCAGCTGAGGATGGAGCTGAGCAGACACCGCTGACAGAATGTGACTTCTGTCAGCGCCGGCGTGCTGAAATCAACCGGCTGCTGGAGGAGAACAGGACCCTGAAACGTGAGCTTGGCCAGAGAAAAATGGATGAAGATTTCCTGAAGGAAGACACCGTCAAAGTGAAATACTACACTGGACTTCCACACCTTAAAGTCAACCACTTTATTCTGGTGTTTATGAATTACTGTATTAAAGAAAAGATTGATGCTCAATATGGAATTGACAATTTCTTTGTATCAACAATACACTCTAAGCAAACATTTAACAAGTGGGTTGTTTTTTAGCCATAGGTGTGTTTTGCATCCATACCCAAAAGCAAGAGGTCTCAAACGATCAGATCCTTTTCAGTGTTTATTTGCAAGTAGTGAAACTTGAGAACACAGTGTAGCGCAGAACAGTGCAGTGCAGTTTGAATGCTTGTAGGTAAATGGTTACAAATAAAAAATGGACGCAATGAAAATGCAGTGCAATTACTTACAATAACATAGTATGTATTTATACAAAATGTTCAATCCTATTAATAAGTCGGTCTTAATGAAACATCAATGGAGAAATGGAAAGTGGAGGTATTGCAAATTATTATTATACAAATTGTAGTTATAGTAAACATTAACAGTTAAACACTGTTAGTGCAAATTCTTATATAAGTATTTATATTAATATGCATTACTTAAATTGTATAAATAAAGGCTGCGATGCAACATGTCATGATATACAATAATATAATCTATAATTGTATAATAATATAACAACGTGCAATAATATGCAAATATAACAATACAATGTAATAATAAAAAATACTATGCTTTTTATAAAAAATGTCTATGATGACCCATGGCTTCAGGGGAGTCTCATTAATGCGCTGAGAGTGCAAGACCTGAGGAGAAAAAAAATAGACATAAATTATGCAGGTAAGGACACCATTATATTTCATTCTATGCAGGAAAGCAAACGTTAACCTCAACCCCTCATGCATGTGTATACATATCATATAAATCACAGTTATACAACAGTAAAGTATAACAACCACGCTGTTATATTGTTATATCACTTAAAAGAAAAAGAAATGAAATGAGCACAGGACATTTAAACCTGCATAATGCCTCTGACTGAATGATTTAAGCTCAAAGTTACCCGTTACAGTGTTTTATGAGGTCAGATTTAATAACCCGCAGTCAATACTGCACTCATTTTTCTAAATAGTTCACTTTGAAAGACTCTGATTCAAACTAGGAGTTAACTTGAATGGCCACAGCACTGCACTATTGTTTATTTTTTTATATTTTGCGGATCTTTGACTATTTAATCTGTTCCTTAAAATTTTATTAATAACAATGTTCAATAAATGATTTTCAACAAAATACAGATGTAACACCTATCCAGTTTCTGAATGATGCTAAAAAATCTTGTTTCTACCAGCAGCTGGGGGAGACTAGATTAGAAGATGGTTCAGAAAACCTGTCAGGACACATTTTTTTCTAACACTAAGAATCAAACAAATGCTGATTTCTATTTCAGCAAATTATTCTTAAATTTTTTTTAAATATTTTGAATGAATGTTTTGATGAAGATTTGAGATTCCTTTCACTGAATGAATGGTCACAAAGCTAGTGTTAAGCTTGAAGTAAATCAAATGGAATGCCCCCCCTTTAAGTTCTTTCTGCAGCCGGGTCTGGCTAACGTTCATGTTGATCCTACATCTGCAGCAGGAAAAGGCTCAGATACGTGAGAAACCCGGAGGGTTGGCAGTTACCGTTACAAACTACACCTTTGAAACACATAGCAGCTAGTTAAAAGAACATTACATGCGTGAGTGGTTGTCAGCACTAGCGGTTAGAAGTTGCTAAACTAGCAGTTGTCAGAGCTCGCCTGAACACAGCTTACCTTGGTGCGTATCACTGTGTTCCCAGTGTTTGCTGGCTTTATTATCTGCAGCTCCTGAACCCATCCATTCATGAACTGCACATGCGACTCCAAGGACTTGTAGCTTCTGTATTGTTCTGAGGTATATGCGCTTAATCCACAAACAAGGTAGCCGAAGACGTCCGAGAAGGAGAACAGTGGCAACAACTCGTCGTCGGTGCTCCACTCATTATTTGGAACCTCATACGGATCCAAATTATTTATGATGCTGATTTTGTCTACATACCGGTCCCTGGCTTCTCTATTAAGTGTATCCCGGTAAATTCCGGATCCTTTTTGGGACTTCAACATCGTTCTTCTCTTCTGCTTTTCCTCGTGCAAATACGTTATGTCGGCGCTATGAAATTGTTAGCGTAGCCGTCAACATGGCAACCACGTCCCAGAATGCAAAGCGGATCCCGAGCCCTATTGCAGAGGGATGAGCTGAAGCCCAGATGTTCCAGTTATCATATTATTTTAATAGATTTCTGCTATTACAACTCAGAGTCAAGCTTTATATCACTAGAAGTCCCACAGAATTTCAGTTTTCCTGCAAGCCCCCCTCCCCTCTTCCAGTTTGTGTATTCACTTTGCCTTGCTAGATGTGCCTATTGTAATGCAAATAACCTGTGACTTGACCAGCCCTTCTACATGAGACTGGATAAAGGCTGAAACAAACTGGCATCAGAACAAGAGCATGTTACAAGCACTTTTCTTCTTCGCCCCTGCAACATCAGACCTTTTAGCAGGGATATATTGATCAAGTCATATCTAAATCTTTTATTTAGGCAAACCTATTGGGCTCTGGATCTCGCGTTGCATTGTGGGACTTGGAGGCCATATTGACGGCTACGCAAACGTAAACATAGCTCTGATTTTGGCATTGTTGTTGAAATAAGAGATGAGAATTAGAGAGAAAAAAGATGTTAAATCCCGAAAAGATCTGGAATTTACTGGGACACATTAAATAGAGAAGCCACGGACCTGTATGTTGACAAAATCTGCAGCATGTTACTAATCTGGATCCATATGAAAGTTCAAACAATGAGTGAGCACCGATGAGTGAGCGCCTATACTTCAAAACAGTTCAGAAGCTACAAGTCCTTGGAGTCTCATATGCACACTGCATGAAAAGTGAAGATTTTTAGTCCCCGTAAACCCCGTAACTAAACTCCACTTGGATCTGCCTGATTTTCGTCAGTTTCCGACAATTTGCAGCCCGTGCGTCCGCGTTTGTCAGTGCCACAAATTGGCCGGCGTGCCATGGCGGTATATAACGGAAAGCGATCCAGCTGTACTAATGGCCCTGCGCTAGCATATGGATACGGCAGCAGCGAACGGCAGCGGCTGGCCAGGTCTGGCGGCGGAATAACCTGCCTCCTGAAACATTGGCTGAGAAACACTATTCTTCAACAAGTAAAACTCGCTTTCGTGATTGGCAGCAAAACCACACGTGCGGTAGCCCACGCCGGGCTTTAATTTTCTTACTGAGTATTGGACGGAACCACTTCACTTGAAACAAGTAAAGTAGGTAAACAAGTGATTGGTTGGCATATATATATATATTTACATATAAATTTACGCTGCTGCCATATTTGACTCATATATCATATATATATATATATATATATATATATATATATATATATATACCTATATATATATATATATATATATATATTTATTCATTCATATATTTATTCATTCATATATTTATTCATTTCATATGTGACTTCTTATTTTATGTTATCCTACACTACTACACAATTATTATGCCGCACACCATCAAGGACATGAATGAATTGATACAGAGGAAATGAAGATTTGCCAAGGAAGCTGTTTATGCAAAGAAAAGAGCTTTATTAAAACACTTTACTGCAACTACTTCTATACCCAGCATATCCAAGCACGTGCGTTTCCCAAATTAAAACTCCATTGACTGGTCCGTTTACTTCCTCGAGAGGTTGGAGGCAACTTTGTAAGCATTCTCTCTAAAGGCCTTGAGTCCGATGTTCTAGAGCGCCTGTGCGTGGCCGCGTAGCCTTATAACTTGAAGCTTGCGCTACTTACAGGACTGCAGCAGCTTAGCACCAAGTTCAGAGGGATCCGGCCTACAGTAAGCGGCTGGCGACCGTACAATCCCATCGTAGAATCCATCCGAGAGCGGCGGACTTCCAGAAGTTCACTTCACTCATCTGCTAGCCACACTCTGCCTGCGCTTTCAGCAGCTGAAAAAAAAATGAATCAATGTCTCCGAAATGGACACAAAACATCTATTATGCACCTGAAAAATAGTCACCAAATAAGTCTTACCCTCTTCTTCTGGCCCGACTCGAGCAGATTGCCTCGCCGATCACGCAGCATGTTGGCTGGCTGCGTATATCTGAAACTCCTCATTGCCGTCTGAAAATCGTCTTACAGGCAGCTGAAACAATTAAATGAGAGTGGTATGAATAAAAAATCAAGCGCGCAAGTCACAGTAACAAGGAAGGAGAAAACATTAAAACAAGTCACTTACACACAATGTAGTCTTTATCAACATACCGTTATAGGCAAATCTGGACTTGCGAGATGGGAGGTCTGTGAAAACAAAATGTAAAAGCTATGATCGGTATCTATCCTTTATCCATTTCCTTTTACCGCCCAGAATGAAAGCATATTCTTTAAATCTTACCCTTGCTCCGGTTCATAGCGCCTGCAATTAGTCTCGGAGCCGAGTTGTTAAGATGGCATACTGCTTCCCTGTAAATCACAAAAATACACTTTAATAAAGCTTGTTCTTGCAAGGCTACTATTAGCAGCTATTAGCTCGTTAGCTCAGGCTAGGCCGCTTTTATACTTAGCGGCGGTAATGAGTACATATATATTTAACGCTAGCATCTCTTCTTTGAGTTAGTGCTTGTTCCCCGATGCAGAGTGATGCCGCCATCGCGTCAAGACTACGGCTCCCCGACCGCCCCAATTCTCCCTCCAGACTTGCCTGCACAAAGCAAAGCATACATCCTCCACTGTGGATCCAGCCCGCCGCTCTGAGTTTCTTGGAGATGGTACAGAGCATATAGCGAGATGAACAAAAGTGTCTGCGGATCAATAACAATAATTAAAAATCATTCTTTTTTTTTTTTTTTTTTTTTTTTTTTTATCAAGGCCTTAATTGGCACTAAAAGCATATTTTAAATATGTTTTATCGAAGTATTTATAATTCTTTAATAAAAATGCTTATAAAAACAATATCGTCAGATATATTATATCGCTCAGTAGGGAAAAAATATAGAGGATATATATATATGCATTATATATGTGTGTGTGTGTGTGTATGTGTGTGTGTTTACATTGCATACAGCAGAGTCATGGAAACTCTGCTTGCGGCTCCTTCATATTTCATGTACACTAGATAACTTGTGTACATGGTTCTTATTGATGATAACATTAAAATCATTTCAAATAACATTAAAATAGCGATTAAGTTAAGGAGTCACTCATTCCTGTATGAACCCTGTGAGCGCTCAATTTAATATGACATATTAAAAATCCCACCATCATCAAGCATATTCAGTTTCTGCCCCAAATATATATATATATTTTTGTAGATTTTATGTAGCGAGGGGATAAGGATAATTCAAAACTGGCTTTTTTTTTAATGAACTTGTTCACTACTTCCAAACTCAGCATCTCTTTTCATTCCTGTAATAAGAAGTTTTTTTTGAGATGGATTTGATTAAGTTTATAAGTCCTCATTATATAAAATAAATATATTTTGATGTGATTAGAAATCTGCTTCCTCGTTGGTGAATAACCAATGAGTTTGGATCAGTATCATTTAAAATAATGCGGTGTTAGTTTTTTTGTATATATGCCTATATATATGCTCAATTGTGCTATAATTTCTGATCACCCGAATCTATTGCTGCTATATTTTTAATTTAGCCGAACCCGAATTTGTCGATGTTCTTTTCCTGTTTGGTGCGATTGTAATTGTGCTAACAGATCTTGACCTGGCCGGACCTTATGACCACAGTGTACCAATCTTCTCATGGCTACTTCCAACAGGATAATGCAAGCATGTTATAAAGTGAATCATCTTCCCAGACTCATTTCTTGAAACTTTTTTCACTTAAGTAAGTGTGAATTGAGCATATTGACAGACAACATTTTATTTTTTATCTTAAATGCAATTTTAATTTTTTATAATTACTGCTCTAAATGTATTGCCCTGTCAGCTAAAGATCTGTTTTGGTCTCTATACTTTAATTAAATAAATCAATTCAAGCTAAAATGTAAGAGGCTATACTATCCCTGATCGATCTTTGTATCAGAGATTTTTCCTTACCCAGAAAGATGTCACATGGACAGTAGAACCCACCCTGCAACCCTGGTTTGCATTTGTATAGCTCACAGCATGTTCATTTTACATGTTACTAAAGCCTCCCTAGAATTACATGTAGGGGAGGCATGGGGAACTTACTGCTCTAAGAGAGTCCACGTAACTTCTGACAATTTACGGGAGTTTTAAATGGTAATTGCCGTAAAATCGTCGCTAACCTGAAAGTTCAACAACAATCTACAGTACGCGCATATATGGCCGAAAATCTAACTTTCATGCGGTGGCAGTTCATGAATGGATAGGTTCAGGAGCTGCAGATCATAAAGCCAGCAAACAGTGGAAACACAGTAATCCGTACGAAAGGTAAGCTGTGATCAGACGGACTCTGGAACCTGCTAGTTTAGCAACTGCTAACCGCTAATGCTAACAACCACTCCGCATGTAATGCTACTTTTAACTAGCTGCTATGTGTTTCAAAGGTGTAGTTAGTAGCGTTAACTGCCAACCCTTCCTAAACCCTCTGGGTTTTCTCACGTATTTGAGCCTTTTCCAGCTGCCAGTTTTATTATTTTCCCATAAAGATCCCAACTTTGAAGGAAAGAAACAATGTAGGCAATAAAATAAAACCGTGCATCTTTACCTTACCAGAATGAAAATGCAGGGAACACACTCTCATTGACATCGGGATACCGTGAAAGTTATGTTCGGATTAGATCTTACATCGCTTGATCCCAAGCTACCTGGCGACTCTTTATATCTGACATATTTGGTCTCCGTGGTTTGCGCCTCCAGGCAGGAAAGCGGTGGAAAATTAACCCATTTTCTATGTTTTTCCCATGGCACTATCGCCATGTGTTGCGCTGTTACAGCCCACAATACAGCAACGGTTTACCATGGTTGAAATCAAGTTAAGGTGAAATTACGTCATGACGGCAATGGGCCCTATTGAACAACCAGATATCATAGGGGTCCTAGTTCCTGAGCTGAGAACAGGTCATAACCATGCTTTTGCAACAGGGCAAGGCAGAGCCAATTTATACTGTCCATTCACCAACACTCATTTATATTGCAAATCTCACTATGTGAAAGAAAGAAAAACTTAGAGAATAATTGTATTTTGTGATGTCTCGCCTTGTCATGTTATTTATTTATTTTATTTTCACAACAAAAACATAAAAATAGAATAATGTTTCACTAAAAATGTGATGGACAAGTGCCGAAAAACCCTCAAGGGTCTTAATGAGTGGCAGTCCCCATAAAAACAAATACATTTCACCATTTCAGACATCTATATGATATTGTGTAAAAAAAAAAACAAAAAACAAAAAAAACAGCATTTCTTTGTATAAAACAATTTAACATATCATTTAGACCACAAATCCATATGGAAAGTTCAGACAACTTAGTAGCAGCAATTTTACTCTCTGTTTAATTTGTTCTGTCAGTGATGTGGGAAGACTGCTCCATATCCTTGATCCTCTGTATAATACACTAAACTTTGTTTGAGTTGTACGAGAATAAGGAGGCCTGATAAGACAACTACTATGAGTTGGATACTGGTGAAATTCATTATTAAAAGTAAAAATATTACAAAAGTGCTGGGGAAGTAACTTTTTTATGGAGCTATAAACGAATAAAGCTATTTGAAGTTGATTCACTTGATAAACACTAAGAATACTTGCCTGAGCAAACAGTGGTTGGGAGGGGTGTCTACGATTTACACAAAGTCTTATTAGTCTAGCCCAAGCAACATTACAGTAATTATAATATGGATATAACATTGAATAATATAACATAATTGCAACTTTTTTGTTAATCAGGTGTCAGATTTTTCCTAGTATACCGACCACTTTGGCTATTTTTGTACTTAAGGCACTAATGTGAGGTTTCCATGATAAAGAATCATCTAGAATAACACTGAGGAAACGAGCAGATCTAACATTATTAATAGAAGTATTATCAATTTGAATTTTCATTGGAGATTTAAATGTATCAAATTTATAACCAAAAAATATATAACTTGTTTTTTTATGTTAAGTGACAATTTGTTGGACTCGAACCAAGAGGATAACTTGTCCAGTTCTTCATTAACTACCTTTATTAAAATTTCAGGGTTTTTATGGGAGTAAAACACACTTGTATCGTCTGCAAATAAGATTTTAGAAAGTTTATCTGAAACATTAGGGAGGTCATTAACATATATTAAAAATAACAGGGGACACAAGATGGAACCTTGTGGTAAACCGCACTGAAGAGGAAGGAGAGGAGATTCTGTCCCATTATAGTTGACAGTTTGATACCGGTCTGAAAGGTAACTAGTGAACCAGAGTAGTGACTTATTTCGAATACCATAATGTGAACGTTTTTTTAACTGAATAATATGGTTAACGGTATCAAATGCTTTTGAAAGATCCAGAAAAATACCTACAGTTTTTTCTTTTACTTTGTATATTTCAGTCAAAAATTGGACAAGTGCCATGTACGTAGAGTGTTGCTTCCTAAAACCATACTGGTGTGCATATAGAATATAATTTGTTTTCCAAATGTTGAATTAATCTCATGTAAACAAGTTTTTTCAAGAACTTTGCACAGGGCTGGTAACAATGAAATTAGTCTATAATTGTTAAAAATAGCACGGTCATCTTCTTTATAAACTGGTGTAATTTTAGCTATTTTTAACTCTGCAGGCACAACTCCTTGGTCTAGAGAAATATTAAAAATATAGATGTCATTCAACATTTCAGCTTAGAAAATGAGAAAGAGTATGAATTCAGTATTTGAGTAACATTTATTACACACAAGGAAAAGCTCTACATATGAAGCCACAATTGTCCCATTTAGCGGTTTCCACAAACCCAAGGTGAGTCCTCCCTCCATTTGCGACAGGTATACTTTATGCAGTACACAAAACGCTCAGTGCTGTGGTTCCTGTTGCAGAGATTGCGCACCTGGCCTGCGTACAGTATAATAACAATGAAAAAATCTCAAAAAATAGAGTTTAGCACATATTGCGAAAATTATAGTTGTAGTGTGAATTGAAAGATGTTATCTATGTGTGCTACAAGTTTGGTAACACTACAATGATCTATAGTGTAATTATTGGCTATTATAGGCTTATAGCAATGGAAAAAATCTCCAAAAATACACTTTGGCACATATTGATCAAGAGTGTAATTATGGTTATCATATGCTTATAATAACAATGTAAAACTCTCAAAAGATAGAGTTTAGCACATATTCCCAAAGTAAGAGTTGTAGTATGAACTAGATTAGGTTATCTATGTGTGCTATAAGTTTGGTTGTGCTGCAATGATCTATAGTGTAATTATGGCCATTATATGCTTATAATAACAATTTAAATCCCTCAAAACAATAGAGTTTAGCACATTTTCCCAAAATAAGATATGTAATATGAACTAGATGAGGTTATCTATGTGTGCTACAAGTTTGGTGGCACTACAATGATCTAAAGTGTAATTATTGGCTATTATATGCTTATAATAACAAAGAAAAAAATCTCCAAAAATACAGTTTGGCCTATCTTCTTCACAAAGTAAGAGTTGTAGTATGATCCAGATGTGGTTATCTATGTATCCTACAAGTTTGGTGGCACTACAATGATCTATAGTGTAGTCATTGCTCATTTTATACTTATTTGAATAATAAAATAGAGGTGCCATTTGTCATTTAGGCTTTGGGAAATTCCTCAAATAGTATTATTTTCGAATCCAATAAATGTGGTCTGAATGACATGATGCACTTAAAATGAATTTGATAATAATCCACCTCTTCTTGGTGACGCTTTTGAATATTTCTCTCTGATTAGTTTTATGGTGTTGCAACTTGCAGAGGGTCCCTAAGCATTATCGGAGGAGCAAGCTCTGCATAGGGTCCAATGTAATTCTCCCAGTGCGATAGGAGACTTGTTTTGGGGAAACTACGGTTATAACTCACTGTCTGCCTTGCTGTGGTTGCGGAGAGGTGTCTGTTTTTTTAGAATAAATCATCCACCCACGAGTTATTAATTATTAAAGCCAAATCTATGAATATATTGCAAAACTTACCGCAGTCTCACAATGCTGTCTCTCAAGCTTGAGTTATATTGGCCCTCTAGTAATAAGGGCAGATTATTGTATAAATATTTTTGCTTTGCCTTTCTACAGCGTTCCAGCTCATGCAGCTATTTTCATTGTATAGATCAGTTATCATCTGATCGCTGCTCTGTTGGCTCCGCCTTTTGAAAGCAAGTTTTGGCGACACTGATGATGTGAGTTGTGAAATACTGTTGAGGGGACTGGAGGCTGATGAAAATTGTCATATGTCTGGACTTTCTATTGATAGGCCTATTATCATTTACAGGGTGTTTTTTTAACATAGTTTTTCATCTATTTTTGCCATTTTTAATTTTAGCAGTATTGTTCGTTTCATACCCATGTTATCCTGCTAAAAAACTGCTTTGTGTGTCCAACTGTCACAGGTGCTAGGCGACAGAGCTAATCTAAGTGAGGGGCAGTAACAGCTGGAAAAACTAGACCTGTTTGAATCTACAGCCAAACTCTTTCGGCCTTCTTTTCACAGCCCCCGAAGGACCCAGTCCGGGGGAACCAGGTCGGCTGAAATTAGACACACCCATGGTAAGATCTCATGAGGCAAAAACAGCAACAGAAGACAGCTAATGCACTGACATTGGACTATTTTTACAATATATAATCTGACAAAGGCTGATCAGAAGAAACTGATGCAGAAAACATATTAAGGATGGCACACAAAAGCTTTATTCGTGTTTAGAGCTCTGTACACTCAGTTTCAAATCAAATCTATAAGTTTTGCAATCTCAGCTCCATGATGTGAGAGTAAACATATTATGTGACCCATGACTTTTCTGACATAAAGGGTCAAAGTTATAAATAATGGCTAGTCTGTGTTGGAAGCTTTTTAACAATACATGACAGGAAAGTGTTTATATGATTTCAATAAAAGTATGCACCACAAATTCACCAAAGCTTCTGCAGAGTTATGAGTTTAATATAAGGTCATCATTTGCCTTATTTTGTCTGTACACTGGCCCATATGAAAGTATGAGCAAGTAAAGAGTGTAGTACATGGTATTCATATAATAGGAAATTGAATTAAAGGTAGCTCAGCATAAACTGGATAATGCAAAGTACAGTTATCAGAAGGTCGCCAAATATTTAACTGATGGGGCCAACTGACACTGGACCCTTGTTCAAAGATAGAAGTTTTCCTTTTTTGAGAAAAAGAAAGAGTTATTTTTTTTATAAAAAAAAACAAGAACCAAGGATGTTATTATTAATCCTACACCGATTTTCAGGAAACTTCTTCTCCAGCTAATTTCGCTGTTGGCAATGCAACGCACCTTTAGAATTTTAATTAATCTCAGCTGCATGATGTGAGCGTAAACATGGTATGTGACTTCATGACTTTTCTGACACTAAAGGGTCAAAGGTTATTAATAATAATGAAGCTAGTTTGTGTTGTTAAGCTTTATTTTGACAATACATGACAGGAAAGTGTTTTACCGCTGTATGAATTCAGTAAAAGTATGCACTTACTAAATTCACCAAAGCTTCACCAGAGTTGCCTGAGTTTAATATGAATTCTCTGTCATCTGCCTTCATTAACAAACTAAACAAAATATGTTTGCTATTAATCCTCCACCAATTTTCCCCAGGAACGCTATCTTGCTCCAGCTATTTTACTGGCTGTTTACAATGCGTGCACCTTTATAATTTTGTTACACCGCGCCATCTTTGTTTTAACTGTACATGGCAGGCGGTAACCCTGGCATGGTCTCATGGAATAGGACGTGAACACTCAAGATCACATTTGGAAGCCTTACGACTAGTCCACCATCCCACGGCTGTGGAGGTGCTTTTAGATGCTACGGCGGGTGTGGCGTGTGGTGCATCACTGGCTGCGGGAAAAAATAACTTTTGATTTTGTGCTATTGAAAAAAGAGATTAAATTAGGGGCACACTTTGGGTATTTTACAATACATCCTATCCCATTGATTACTGCATTGCTAATTGGTTTAGTGAATCATCCCAATGCGCTTTTAACTTATTCAGAATCTAAAATAAAAACTATAGCAACATCCTTCTCCATTACTATATATAACTAAAAAACCTTATGATATTTCTGAAATATAACATTTATTTTGAAAATATTAGTACACTTTAAATGTACATTAATAATATCGATACACAGTAAGTATCGATATTACACATATAGTACTATACACATATAGTGTATAGTACTATATGTACTATACTATACACATATAGTAAGCCTGTTTTAAAATAAGGCACAGCCATTTACATTTACTTCCATTTCCGACAATAGAGTTAAGCTCAATGCTGTAATAATTTGCTGCACAAAATAAATGTAAATAATACTCTAACACTTATTATACATGTGTGGTAGTCTGCTATATATACTGTTTATGTTTTTAGTATATAATAAAATTAGTAGAAAAAGGCAATGATACTGCTTAACTTGAATATTCTTGAAATTATTTTGAATTTACTTAGAAATTATTTTCTAATTTTGCATTTTTTCTTTTTGTAAAGGTTTTGTAGACCTTTTATGATCTTAGAATGATCTTTATAGTTACTTTCTTATTCTTTTTTTCAAAAGGTAGGTTTTCATCAAATAATATTATGAATATCCTTGCATATTAAGCTTACACCATCTTTGTAATTTATATTGGCTATAATATAATTTTTATTGATTGTCCTGGTTTTGGTTCTGTTCAGTTTTCTTTGTGTATTCAGCTTTTAAGGTTTCTTTTTGAGTTTTCATTGGTTTTATTTCACTTTTGTTTTATTTTTTGTTGTTGTTGTCTTTGAGTTCTTTTGTATTTCTTGTTTACCCACTGTTGCCCTCTTGTGTCATTCTCCTTTCCCCTAGCTCCCTTCTAGAAGCTTCTGTTTACACCTGTTCCCAATGAGCTAATTAGTCCTGTCTTTGTTCAGTCTCGCATATTTACTCTCCTTATGCAGGTTCCTCTGTGCTGGTTCCTCTTCTTTTCCCGGCTCCTCATGCATGTTGTTCCCTGATGTCTCCAAGGTTCTGTTTTTATATATTTATTATGTTTGGATTTCTGGATTCCTGCCTCAGTTGCCTGTGAGTACTCCATTAAATCTGCAATAAACTCACCTCTGCCTCCTCGCGTCTGCATTTGGGTCCTCTTCAAACCTCAACTCAAACCTTGACATCAACGGGTTCAGTCTTACATGTACATTTGATGTTTTGTGATTACTTGCTCATTTTTAAATGCATTTAAGAAGTTTTACGTCCTTATAATACAAAAACGGGCAAATCTTCCCTAATGAGTAATTAAGCAATTGCATTGTTTTTTAATTTCATTTAAAAATATTAAAATAAATAACAGTAGCAAGGTGTGAAGTTTTTATAGGTTTTTTTTGGAGCTGAAATTGAGCTGTTGCCTTCTTTGACAAGGCCTACTTCTAAGTAAGGCCTAATGAAGTAAGCCAATAGAGTTAAAATTAAAAATATTTTTTACTTTGGTTAAATGAATGCCTCAATAAATCCATACTAGCACTTGTACCTGTCACCAGACTCATAGCTGCTTCTACATCTGACCCAACACGAGAGATGATGGGACAAAAAACAATGATGATGCAGCTTTCCGGGTAGTGTATAATATTCAGCTGCATCCTCTTCTTCAGTTCCCTCAGCAGTTCTTCATCAGCGCCAAATGTCTCCCCTGAAGTGATTGTGTAGACGTTCACTAAATTAAATACCAAAACACATGAGAGGAGAATTATGAGCAGAGCTGAAACATGAATAACAGCATCTTTTTATCAATGACGCTCACCTGTGGATTTCTGGACCATTTTGAAGTCTGAGGGAAGCAAAGCAGTATAATTATTATTATTTTTTATAATACAACTTTTCTGCAACTAAAACAGCAAAATCATCCAAATAAAGCACAGATGGTTTACCTTATATGAGGTTATTGTTTAAGTTTGATCAGAGGGCGGCAAATGCTTATATAATGTATTTGATTTGTTTTAAAATAGGTTACTTTCAAACATCTTTATCCTTAAGTCAGAGTTCACCTGTCCTTTCATACTAATAGCAGATTGCACTTACAAGCCCTAAAACAATAAAACATAATAAAGCATTGTTCAGTTTCCACTCCTAGAATTTCACCATAATAAAATGAGATGGAACATCAAAGAATCAGCTTTACTGACTAATCTAGCATGCACAAACAAGAAATTTGACTTTGGTGCCCCCATAGAATTAAAAATAAGCAGAAAATCCTAGTCCCTAGAGGACTTGATCTAATTATTGATCAAATTAAAAGAAATTAAAAAAGGAATTTGTAACAAAAAAAAATAAAAAAAAAAGGTTTCACTGTTACTTTGAGAAAGAACAAAATGTGAGGAAGACCTAATCTTTGCTGGCAATGTGATGATCTGGAGGTAAAAAAACAAACCAAACAAAATTAGACTATGTTGCAGCTCAGGCACCTCAAACTCACTCTGAAGGTATATTGAGACTGTTTCTTTTTATGCTTGGAAACATTCGCTCTTACAGAGCTGAAGCACTTTCGCTTTCAGTCTTTAGTAAATAAGAACACCATGTGATTTCATCTCTAAAACTCCATCTAAAATGCAATGGTTTTATCAAGGGAAGTGCTTTCTTTCAGTTTAGGAGGAAGAACATGCCTGTAGCAACATATGAAAATATGAATGCTAACAGACACTGACCGGTAAAAGCATTTATATTACAGCCGGGTATATTTGTTGAAGTTACCGCATCTCTTTGAAATGACGCTGAAAATCCAAGCTGTTGTTTTGCAGAGCATTGCATCAGGGGACTTTCAAAAGATGCAGGAACTTAGGAGAATTTGAGGTTTTGACTAACAATTCAGATATTTGTCTGTGGGCCAACTTTGTGTTGAAGTAGAAAGCACAACCCCGAGGCTGACTATTTGTGCATTCTTGTTGACAGGCTCTATAGATATAAACTCTGGACATATAAATCATACCCCAGAACTTTGCCTGCTCCCCAGTGACAGCAGCCTAGCTCTATTAAAGCTCCCTTGAGTTCGTATATAAGATTAGATCCATGATTCTATGCCATTTGAATTTTAACCAATAATATAGTGAAAGTAGGGAAGCTTAAACAGAATATCGTCATCCTAAATTCCTACTTTTCAGGTTTATAGCTGAAGTTTTTTATTGACCCCTATACGCAACAATATGCCATGATGCAGAAATATGCGTATGTGAAGACAGATATCTTGTTTTTGTGTTTGTTGAATCACTGCAAACCCTTGTTTTAGATCAACTCACATTGCAAGCGTTTTCTATAGAGGGATGGTTGACACAAAAGATTTCCCAAAAAATAAAAATAAAAATAATGCTAACTTTACCTAAAATTACATATTTAGGCTTTGATGATATCTGACATACCTCAAGGATCTTCAGACAGGAAAACAGAACAAGTTGTTTGTCCCCAGAGAAATAATCATCGTCATTCAGTTTCTGAAAACGATCCATTCATGTTTGAGCATGATGTGTCAAAAAATTCTCAAAAAGCCCGACCAGCTTTCAATCCACTGATTTTTATTGCTGGTTCCAGAGACAAAGCAATTATTGGAGTAGTTAACAGAATTCCATCGTAGGAACCTCTGCATTTCTGCCATGGTAACATTTTCAGTTCCAAAATCAGCCTGGATTCGAGCAGGGGTCCCAATCCTCGTCTCAACTTCATTTATAAAATGTCCAGCAATAACTTTAGGACCACTTCTTGTGGAGAAAGTATGTACCCATATAATTTGTCTGGAAAATGTATTTGTTGCCCTAGTAATACAGATACCAAATGGCTTCAGTTTATCATAGGACTTAACATGCAACAAGAAATTAGGTCCAGGATTAATATATATGAGTCGCATCAGCCTTCTTCTCCACCTTTGTTTCACACCCCTTGGGTCCAGAAATTTTAACAGACGTCTCACTATATTCTGAGTTACAACATGTCCCTGTTGAACACATTTAAGGTGGTGAAACTTATATCCATGCAGGCTCGTATAACTCTCCAGCTGTTCAAGGAGGAAGGCGGCCACATTTAGAGGATCTAATTGATATTTTCTTCTAACAAGTCCCAATCTTGGAAGGATTCTTCTTAATGTGCACATGCTAATACTGATCTCATCCACTGTGTACAGCAGCATCAGCATCTCTCTATGTCTTAGAATGAGCATAAAGTAAAACTTGATCAACTCCAGTAAACTTGCCATCGAACGACCTGAGGAGATGACATGCACTGATTAAACCATATACACGTTTACCCGGATAACCTTGTTATGATAGTTATTATTTTCCACCAAAAATTTACTTGGAGCACCAACTTCTGTTTTGTCTAAAATGAGTCTTGTGGACTAAAAGCATACTAGAGCCACCATCTGGATAAAGTTATCACATTTATACAATATAATTATATAGTTTATACAATATACTTATCAGATTTATACAATACAGGGACAGGTGGGCTCTCCTCATCCTCTACATGAAGTACAAGCGCTTCTATGCCTTGTTGACCTGTGAGGTGCTGTTCACAGTCCAGGTGAGGGTGTCTGTTATGTGCACCCCCAGGAATTTGGTGCTGCTAACCACCTTCGCAGTTTGCTGTTGATGAGCAATGGAGCATGGTTAGGCCGGTTCTTCCTGAAGATGACGATGATCTTCTTCGTCTTCCCCACATTTAGGATCAGGCTGTTTTCTCTACATCAGCTCACCAGCTGCTCCCACCTCCTCTCTGTAGTCCCACATGTTGTCTTCCCTGATGAGGCCCACCACCGTAGTGTCATCTGCAAACTTCATGATGTGATAGGTGGTGAACCTGGGGATTCAGTTGTGTATCATCAGAGAGAACAGCGGGGGTTTCAGGTCACAGCCGTGAGAGGAGCCTGTGCTCAGGGTGAAGACATCAGAGGTGTTCTGTCTGACCAGGACTGACTGAATTCTGTTGGTTAGGAAGTCTAGCAGCCAATTGCAGAGGGATGAGCTGAAGCCCAGATATTCCAATTATTATATTATTTCAATAGATTTCTGCTATTACAACTCAGAGTCAAGCTTGATATCACTAGAAGTCCCAGAGAATTTCAGTTTTCCTGCAAGCCCCCCTCCCCTCTTCAAGTTTGTGTATTCACTCTGCCTTGCTAGATGTGTCCTATTGTAATGCAAATAACATGTTATTTGACCAGCCCTTCTACATGAGACTGGATGAAGGGGCTGAAACAAACTGGCATCAGAACAAAAGAGCATGTTACAAGCACTTTTCATTACCTGCCCCTGCAACATCAGACCTTTTAGCAGAGATATATTGATAAGAAAGGTCATATCTAAATCTTTTTATTTAGGCAAACCTATTATTGAACAACCAGATATCATAGCGGGCCTAGTTTTCCTGAGCTGAGAACAGGTCATAACCATGCTTTTGCAACAAGGCAAGACTTGTCTATCTGGAGCCTTTTTATATTGTCCATTCACCAACAGAACTTTATTTTTGGAGATATTTTTTATTGTTATAAGCCTATAATAGCCAATAATTACTCTATAGATCATTCCGGGGGAACCAGGTCGGCTGAAATTAGAAACACCCATGGTAAGATCTCATGAGGCAAAAACAGCAACAGAAGACAGCTAATGCACTAACATTGGACTATTTTTACAATATATAATCTAACAAAGGCTAATCAGAAAAAAACTGATGCAGAAAACATATTAAGGATGGCACACAAAAGCTTTATTCGTGTTTAGAGCTCTGAACACTCAGTTTCACATCACATCAATAAAGTTATGCAATCTCAGCTGCATGATGTGAGAGTAAACATGGTATGTGACCCATGACTTTTCTGACATAAAGGGTCAAAGTTATTAATAATTGCTAGTCTGTGTTGGAAGCTTTTTGACGATACATGACAGGAAAGTGTTTATATGATTTCAGTAAAAGTATGCACCACAAATTCACCAAAGCTTCTGCAGAGTTATGAGTTTAATATAAGGCCATCATTTGCCTTATTTTGTCTGTACACTGGCCCATATGAAAGTATGAACAAATAAACAGTGTAGTACATGGCATTCATATAACAGCATAAAGGATAATGCAAAGTACAGTTATCAGAAGGTCATAAAAATTGTCGATGGGACCAACTGACCTGGACCCTTGTTCAAATTAGAAGTTTTCCTTTTTATCGAAAAAAATGAAAAGTTATTTTTTTATAAAAAAACAAATAAAGAACCAAGGATGTTACTGTTAATCCTGCACAGATTTTCGGCAAACTTCTTCTCCAGCTAATTTCGCTGTCGTAATGCAATACCTTTATAATTTTGTTCACCGCCATGTTGTTTTCTGAACATGGCAGTAGCCCTGCCACGGTCTCATGGAATAGGACGTGAACACTCAAGATCACATTTCGAAAGCTTTCTGACCAGTCCATCCCAGCTGTGGAGTAGTTCTCATCTCGGGTATGATGCATCAGGACCAGAATTACCTTATCATGTCCTGTGGACAAAGAAATGAATTAAACAAAAAATAAGAGTGATGGGCCTTCTTAAAGCATTGCCAGGACTGTTCTGTGCTTAAGGCATTACACTAAATATGGAGGAAAAGTTGTGCTATGAAATAGATTTTACAACACCTTAGGCAGATTACCTCTGACCAAATTAATGGCTGCTTCCACATCTGACCCAACACGAGAAGTGACCGGACAAAAAAGCATAGTGATGCAGTTTCTGTGCCTGTCTGTTTTTATCAGTGCTATCTTCTTCTCCAGCTGGTTCAGCACAGTGCGATGAGCTCCAAAGGTTTCCCCCGAAGTGACCACATGGATCCTAACTGTACTTATTAAGCAAGATATGAAATTAAAAAATATAGAGAGAACACAACATCGCTTTTTTCTATACATCCCATGACTAGAGAATCTCACTCACCAAATAAACTTAGAAACACATTTATTCCTAATAAAAAAACAAAAAACAGGAAAGTTAGTTTTACCGGACTCACTTGTACACAGTTAAACATGAAACCAACATTATTTTTTTTTTTTTTTAACTGGGACATGGTTTCAAAAAAGATTATTTATGCTTGGCCAAAAAGGCAGCTATGTTTGGATGCACAGCTTAAACGACACAATCCGTTTCCATTACACTTAATATTGTCATTCTGTGGATGTGGCCTTAATGTTAATCTGAAGCACACGCTTCAGACTGCTAAGCAATACTACAATTAAGCTTTAATAAAAATAAAAAAAAACACCCTGTAGAAAAATGCATAGTGCTATGATAATATACTTGTGGCTGTGCTGATCATAACTGAAACAAAACCAGGAAAAATTTTGTTGTAAGGTGAATCAGAGTAAACAGTATTTTCTTTCTAATGAGCAATTACTTACCTGTCTGAATTACATTATTCAATAAGGACAATACAATATTAAAGGAAAATGTATA
Organism: Cyprinodon brontotheroides; assembly: GCA_018398635.1. Lineage (NCBI taxonomy): Eukaryota > Metazoa > Chordata > Actinopteri > Cyprinodontiformes > Cyprinodontidae > Cyprinodon > Cyprinodon brontotheroides. Next base: position 5,847,955 of record JAGKQL010000049.1, on the reverse strand, counting down.
TAAACTGTAGCAAAACATTTTCATCATTAAATCAAAACACATCAGAGTATACAATGAGGAAAATATGTATGATATTTCACAGGTTCTCCCACTTAGAAATTATGAAGGGGTCTGAAATTGTCATAGTAGGTGCATGTCCACTTTGAGAGACATCTAAAAAAAAAAAATCCAGAAATAATAATATATGTCTTCTTTTTAACTATTTATGTGTAAGATACAGCTAAATCGAGTCACAAATTGAGACTGCATCACACTGATAACACCCAGCCAAATAGAAAATCCATTTTTGCAGCATATATATTCGTTTTTGCACTGCTCTGAACTTCCACACCATGTTTTTTTTCCCCACGCTGTTAACATGCGATCACTGCTGCACTTTATGAAATGGAAATGTGTATTTCACTGCTAAGCTGCTGCTCATTCACTGTATGAAAGGTGTACAAAAAAAATAATTTTGTATACACTCTGTGTATATAAAAGGACAATTGTATAAGTCTAAGTTCTATAAGTTTAAGTCAAATTAATATTTTAACACCTGTCTATCAGCTAGAATTTTGACCCTCAAAGACCTGATAATCTGCCTTCAAAATTTCCACCTCCACTCCATTAATTATCCTAAATTAGATGCACCTTTTTGAGGTTGTTAGCTGCATAAAGACACCTGTTCACCCCATACAATCAATAAGAATCCAACTACTAACATGGCCAACACCAAAGAGCTGTCCAAAGACAGTAGAGACAAAATAATAAACCTCCACCATGCTGGAAAGGGCAACGGGGAAATTGCCAAGCAGCTAGTTGAAAAAAGGGCCACTGTTAGAGCCATCATTAGTAAATGGGAAACTAAACACGACGAAACTAAGTTGCTCCCTCAGACTGGGGCTCCATGCAAGATGCTCAAATAAAGGGGACTTTACAAAGATCCTATTCCTGGTGAGAAATCAGCCCAGAACTATTACAGGAGAAGCTGGGACTCAGCATTTCCTGATCTGAATCTATTAGAGCTGTTGCTATAGGCTTAGACTGCTGAGGACATAGGGACCCTATTCATCATTCTGTAACATTCTAGCTCTATTTCCATGCAGAATCAAAGTTCATAAATATGAACGGAAGGCTCTCTCTGCTTTTCTGCTTTTTCTATTCATCTGGCCAGTCTAAAGTTTTCCAATGACTCATTGGATGATGATTTATCAGACTGGTTTTCACTGCCATCCGACACATTTTCCAGATTTCTAGGTTTTGTTTTGGTCCGACTTACTCCAGCCGAAAATACTGCCGAACTCCGAACTGTAACCTTTCTTTGAAACAATGGATTTCCTCTGCCTCCTCTGACTTGCTGCTGTGACATCTTCATGTGCTCTGTGTTGTGTGTTTTGAGAGGGCCGCTTGTGGAGGTGCCTGACAGTTCCTTGATTGTGATTGGTTGGGAGAGAAGCTTGCCTCCTTGGATCTAGCATAATGCCCATGCTAAGGCTACAATATGAGAGGAAGGAAAACTACGTTTTCTTTTTATGAGGAGCTTTTATGAAACCCTCTTTTCTAAGCATGCTTACCGTGTCTATGGGATCGATGATCTAGTCATTGAATTATGCAATCAGCCCTAATTAGATAGCACCTTTTCAATCTGGTTGTTAGCTGCAGAACTGGAAAGACCACCTGTTCACCCCATACAATCAAGCTATAGAAATCCTACTTCACTAACATGACAGCCCAACACCAAGAAGAGCTGTCCAAAGACAGTAGAGACAAAATAATAAACCCCCACCATGCTGGAAGGGGGCAGCGGGGAAATTTGCCAAGCAGCTAGTTGAAAAAAGGGCCCACTGCAAGAGCATGTCGCCGGTAAATGGGACAAATAAACACGGCGGTAATGTTGCTCCCTGGGACTGGGGCTCCGGCATGCAGGGTGCTCAAGAAAGGTGAAAAATCATTCCAAACTACACAGGGGAGGGAGCTGGTCAGTCGACCTGAAAATAGCTGGGATCACTGTTTCAAAAGGTTACTGTTGGTAACACACAAAGAAACTTCATGGTTTGAAATCATACATGAATCGGGAAGGTTCCCCTGTTCAAACTAAGCACATGTCCAGGGGGCCAGTCTAAAAGTTTTCCAATGTGTCATTTGGATGATCCAGATGAGTCATGGGAAAAATCGGGAATGGTCGGGCGGGAGCGGGACCAAAATAGAACTTTTAATGGAACATAATTCCACTAACCGTGGTTGGAAGAAGAAGAATGACGAGTACTATTTTTAAGAACACCATCTCTACTGTGAAGCATGGGGGTGGTAGCATCATGCTTTGGGGCTGTTTTTCTGCACATGGGACAGGGCGACTGCACTGTATTAAGGAGGGTCCTGAGCTGGGTCTTCCAACATTAAAATGACCCAAAGCACACAGCCAGTTTCCAGACCTAAACACAATAAAGAATTTTTGGGGGAAGCTCAAACTCAGTGTTTCTCAGCGAAAGCCCAGAAACCTGACTGATCTGGACAAGATCTGTGTGGAGGAGTGAGCCAAAATCTGTCCTGCAGTGTGTGCAAACCTGGTGAAAAATTACAGGAAATGTTTGACCTGTGTAAATACAAACAAAGGCTACTGTACCAAACATTAACATTGGTTTCGGCTGTATAATACAAATAAATAGTTTAAAAATCATACATTGTGGTTTCTGGATTTTTAGTTTTTTAGATTATGTCTCTCACAGTGGACATGCACATGCAATTACAATTTTAGACCCCACCAGGATTTCTAAGTGGGAGAACCTGCTAAATAGCAGGCTGTTCAAAAACTTGTTTTCCTCAATGTATATTTATTGAAGAAGTATTGGTGTTATCATATTAGTGTCTAAATAAATGACAGGGAGCAATGTGCTGAAATCCAGAGATGTGTATGCTTAGAGTTTAGTCATGTAAAACTATATGATCAAGTGTTCTGGCACCAAAAGGTCAGAAATGTTTCCTAGAGATTTTGGTGCATATTGGTGTCACTTAGCTTTTAGCTACTACTGCATACATAAGGTTGGACAAAGGTTTAAAGTTCTTAAAGTTGTCATAGACATGCGTAACAACAAAGGAAAGGGAAAGCAAAAGTGTTTTTCTGCATGGTGCATGTGGACTTGGCACTAATGTGCGTAGAAAATGTCTGTTACTTTTTAATAGTTTGTATTTAAGTTCATTTATAGGGGTGTTAAGGAGAAAGAAAAGTAGCTGAAAATACTACTAACCAATTTCATAATTTTCGGCACAACACTATGAGAACAAATTTAAATTAGTAGTTTGGTTGTAGTAAGAGGCATAAGCTATATGTACAATCTGATATCTAACGAAACTGTACAGAAGTAGCAGCAGGTAAGTTGAAACATACCCCTCCAGATTGTAGACCGGACATCAGACATGGTCACTGAAATTAAAGCCAAGATCACAAAATTTAAATAACATCAAAGTCTTTATATATTGTTTAATTTCAGTAGAAAGAACTTTTTTTGGTTTATCTGTACAGAACAAAAAAAAATTGTTATGATATGGTGTAGTAAATCTAATTTCGTAACTGGCAAAGTAAAAAGGCATTAAACATTTTTCATATGAATTGGCAAAACCCATATCCTTAATTCTAACCAATACACTACGTTTCAGAGGTTGTTTTGAGACAGATCCAACCAGCTAATCTGTGATATTATCAGCTATGTGTTTGCTGTATTTGTAATGAGTGAATTCAAACACACTTGCTTACAGTATGTACTCTCTATGTGCATGTACACACACATAGCCCTTTACTCTCTATGAACATATTAAACAGTTACATTAGTTACATATGACACCTGCCTATTAAAACATTTTAAGAGTAGAAATAATCCAGACATTTTACCGGTATTCAGTATGTGAAGTGTGTGAAGTCCTACCGTTGCTGTGGTGCTGCTGCTGACTGAAAGTTAGTGAATGTGAGTAAGAGAAAGAACTCATCCACTTTCACTTTTACTTTTAAATGCAGATAAGTCATGTGATTTCCAAGAAGACAAGTCCTGCCCCATGGGTATAAACCCTGTTGTTGTGGGAGTAGAAAAGTATTTTTTGAATAATCCAAATGTCATAAGCTCAAAACCTTTGACCCAATATTTAAAGCAGTGTTATGCCATATGCCATGATCATACTTTTTGGACATTAGGAACCAGTGTCCATATTTCATCTTGACATGACATGATGATGTGGAATCAGCTGTGGAATCTCTGCAACAACCCCCGCTTCAGCAAAGCCCCCACATGGAAGCCACCAGAGGTGTGAGGTGTGAAAAACCACCCCCTCTGTAGGGACAGACAAAACCACAGAGCAAACAGGATTCTGCCTCTTTCTCTCTCTTTCTCCTTCTGATCCAGCCTGCTTCTGCTCCTGCGCCAGTGCTGGGGCCCACTGTGGCCCACACAGTTGAGATGTGCGGGCCCCAGTGGGAATCAGATCCCCAGAACCATCAGGGATAAGTCAAACTCTTTTCAGAACCAAACTGCTGCAAACAGAACCTTTGCAACACATTTCCTCTTGAGTTTTAGAACTTACAGAGCCAAACTGGATGGAGGACCATGTGCCAGGTGTGAGACTGTGGAACCCCTGCTGTGAAGAAGAGACTGAGACAAAGGAACCCCTGACTGCAGAGCTGCAAAACTGGATGAAACTCAAGCTTTCCAAATGGACTATGGAAAAGGTTTGCAGGTCTGGCACGATTAGGGACAGAACAAGCAATGTGATATCTTTGATGATGCTAATCATATTGTGTGTTTACTGCTGAGTAAAGACAATGCTAATTGATCCCAAAGAATGGATTGCATGCCACACTATGCTACAGGAATATGTGTTGGCTGTTGCTAAAAGCTTAGACTCTTTATTCACTAAAGATTTAAACACTGATATAACATTAGTGTTCATATGTTCCCTCAAACGCTCATTACATTTCCATTACCAAGTATGACCAAGGTCATTTAATTGGAATCCTGATGTCTATTAACTGCTAGCTATTTCAAAAAGAATAATTTAAATTAAGGTTATTGGTTCTTGATTAAGCAAATCATTCAATAAAACATTATTTGGCCAAGCCAGTGTTTTACATTCACCTCATGGAGTTGCATTGTGAATTGGTCTGAAAACATTCCAATTTCTTTAGAATTAGTGAAAAGCTAATTTGATCATATCCCAAATTCTTCCAGATAAACTGGTTTTCAAACACAGAATCCATCTTAAACTATAATATGTTTTTCAACCGTTTTCCCCTTCCTCTTTGTACATAGTATTTAGTATAGTTTAGTTGAGTTTTACTAGTCTTAGTTGAGAGTGTTAAACTGAAATATGTTTGACTTGGAGCTGAATGATTTTTGTTAATAAAATCCTATATTTTAGAACAGAAGTTGTGGTGAATTTATTCCATGTATGTGCAGAAATAACTGTTTGACCATGATTAGTGTTCGAATCACTCTTTCATCTATTGTTCTAACACACAGTTAGTAGGACTGTGTGTCATAAACAATATATATAACAGCTGAAATAATATCTGATTAAATAAGATATTTTACCACCCTACCGAGGGGAGGGCATTAAACATGCTTAAAGTATCAGAAACACAAATTCCCAGCGGGCTGGAATAGAATTTAACTATAGAATCAGCAGAAGATCGGGATTGGTTCTGGATAAGAGGGGCGGCAGAGTTGGGAAGGGGAATATCCAAAGCCGAAGTCGTAGCAGAACCAAGTAAACAGACCAGAAGATCCGAGAGCCTATGAGGTACAGAAGGGGAATCCAAGCCGATGTCAGAAGAACAATCCAAGTAGAATAGAGGAATCAGTCCAGAAAAGAGCAGATTCAAGAGCAGACAAGGGCAAAGCAAAACTCGGGATCCACAGGACAGACACAGGTCACAATCAGATAATCAGAACAACAAACAGAACGCTAGAGTTATTCACACAAAACAGCTTTGAATAATCTGGCACAGGTAGCTGAAAAAAAACACACCAGCATATATTGGAGCTGAAAACAGGTGGATCAGAGTCCATGGAGATCTGGTCGGGGGAGACAACAAAGCACAGAAAAGAAATAGTTCTCACACTTCTCTGCCTTGACAAATAACTGGTTCTGGAGAAGGCTAAGCAACACAGACCTCACGTGAAGCTTATGAGACTCAAAGTCCTGTGAGTAGATGAATATGTCATCAATGTAAACAAAGACAAAGTGACCAACCATGTCCCTAAGAACCTCATTAACCAGGTTCTGAAAAACCGCTGGTGCATTGGTGAGCCAAAAAGGTATCCCCACATATTCATAGCGGCCAGTCGGGGTGTTGAAAGCGGTCTTCCACTCATCAACCTCCCTGATTCCAGAGATCCAGCTTGGTAAAAACCTTAGCTCCCTAAATATGATCAAATGCGGTGTTAATAAGGGGAATAGGATCCTGATTCTTAACCGTAATATCATTGACACCCCTGTAATCAATGCAAGGTCTGAGGGATCAGTCCTTCTTGCCCACAAAAATGAGCTTGCCCCAGCAGGGGAGGAGGAGGGACGGATCATGCCAGCCCTAAGAGACTTGGAAATGTATTTCTCCATAGCCTGGGATTCAGGGGCTGACAAGGAATATAACCGACCCCTAGGGAGTGTGGTACTGGGCAGTAGGTCTATGGGGAGGTAGGGCTCTGGTCCTGCCCTTATTGAACACCTCTCTGAGGTTATGGTACCTTTCTTGGACCTTAGAAAGATCTGGAAAAACTCTGGATCAACAGAATAACCCAACATCTTAGACTTAGCTGATAGTAAGCAGGAACCCAAACAAGCGATGGACCAACCCAAAACCTCCACTCTTTGCCAGTCAATGTGCAGGTTGCACTTAGTAAGCCAGGTAGAACCTAATATGACAAGAATCTGAGGTAAATCAATGATAAGAAAAACTAACCGTTCAACTTGGACACCCCGTTCTTGTTCCTCTCCGAGTCCCGTGAGGAAGACGTCCATCAGTAACTCCTCATTCCAAGGGCTCTCAGCAGCCAACAGGTGGAAATTGATAATGAACTTAGATACTAACTGAATAATCTGCAACTGGTAGCTGAAAAAAACATACAGCATATATAGAAGCTGAAAACAGGTAGATCAGATAAGCAGTAAAGAGAAACCGGGCAGAGTTAAACAGGTGAGTGGAATGAGCTATCAGGCCAGCCACCAGTGCCAGGATCATGACACTAAATCCATTTTTCTGCTGCATAGACATTTTCTAATTGATATGATCCAAACCAAGTATGCAACAAACTTAATACGGCTATGCACAACTTTTATTGCAGACTTTCTGTACTGTACATACTGTACTCTCCCTCCCTTTTCTCCATCTGATCTTCGCTGGTCCATGTTATCCTTTTGATGATGTCTTGGTATGTTTGCCTGTACAAACCTTCCCAAACACACAGCATTGGGCAGAAATCCAAACTATAATGGAAATCTATGTGGCCTCCCTAGTTTAATCATTCCTATCCTATATATTACTGGCCTTTTTATAAGATGTCATCTCCAAACTTAAGTCTTTTTCACTCCTTCCCTCTATGGTCTTCTCCTCTTACTCATATAGTCTTTTTTTGGCCAACTATTAACAAATTGAAAAGTGGTTGTGGCAAAACATGTAGAATAGATGAAAGGCTAAAAATATAAAACAGCAAATTAGACCAGAAAGAATGGATCCGAAAGGGGAGAAAAAACTGTGCAATATTAAGTATTACGACATAGTCAGGTAAAGTACAATGTTCAAACTTAAGCATGGGAAATAGCTTCAAATTCACAGAGCAACTTGAAATGTATAAAAAACTGTCCAATAAACATGATTATACAAACAAATACTCATGATTTAAAATGGATTTTAGCATCTAAGAGACCATAAATGATTCAGATCAAAAATGTGGAACTACAAAACTTGTGTTAAACATAGGCTCTGTGTCTGCACCTCGAAGCTCTATCACTTTGCTTCTTTTTCCTGAAAAAGTCCTGCAATGTGTTATTATTAAGTGTTATTAAATTTTATAAGTTATATAAGTTATTAAGTGTTATTAAATAACACTTAATAACTTATATGTATTAAATAACCATGAGACATGACAACAGATACTGATCGAAATTGTAATCTTACTCAGATCAGAGAAGTTGCTTAGAATTTACAGAGGGCAGCTGCTGACTTCCGGGCTCACCTCTTATTAAGTTCCCATCATTAAGAGTTAAAAAGGCATTGTATACATCTCCAGTCTAGCACATTATCATATTTTACATCATGCACATTAGCAGATAAGTAGACATCTATGGCTCCAGCCTTATCGAAATATTACACTTTGTAAATGGCTGAAGGACACCGCCCTCATTCCATTTCAAAATTTTGCCACGTACAGAATGAAGATTATAACTGTATATCAGAGCAACTGTCTTAATTAGATAAGCTATTGTGGAAAACATCAGTTTTGACTCACAACAGGCAGCTAATGTTAGTTGTAATAAACTCACACATCAGCAATGAAAATTATCCAAACACTTGTAAATGATGGCATTGAAAACATGCGTCATTCAAAGACTTTAAATAAATCAAGTATTAATTAACTTTTTCACTATTAATTTCTCTTCTTTCTCTCCATCCTCAAAGCTGAGTAGCATTAAGTTTGGGTTCAATAGGTTTCAGAAATACAACAGCCAACCCACATTGAAAGAATGTAAAATTTAATTTTCAAAATATTTCCATGTTGGATATATTTTACTGAAGATTTGCCGTCTAGTTAAACAAATGATTACTGTGAGAATAACAAAACAACCACAAACAGCGTCTTTTTTGTGTGTTTGTGGTGGATCCTTCTACCTCCATCACAAAGTTTATTTAATTTCATAGTTCTGCAAATCCAGATCAGCTGGAGCTGGAACTGATGGAGGAATTTTGTTTAATTTTCCTTTAGTTATTTTTCCACCTTAATCAGTTAATTGTGCTAAATTAGAGTTATTTTATTTATGTTTTAGTTTTGACCTTTTTCTGTTTATTGCTTCTCTGTTATATTGTGCCTCCCTCATGTTGAAAGTTTAGGTTATTTCACCCCTATTTAAGCAGCCTATGTTCTTTATCATTAGCTCAGTTTTATGTTTGAGTTGGTTCCTCTTCAGTTGACCTCAGTTAAGTTGGGCCCAGATCTATGTTATTTATTATTTAAGTTATTTTGTGTTGCTTTTAAGCCTTTGTTAACTATTTTAGACACTTAAATGAAAGGTTTTTTTTTTTTTTCCAATTTTGAACACCTTTTGTCCCTATAATTTTAAGTTTGGTCCCTAACAGTGTTCATGATTTTCTGTATTGAAAACACTAATCAGTTCAAAGCTGCAAGACAGCAGTAACATGTCATTTTGCTAATAGTAGCTCCCATGAACCGAAGTCTGTTAACCTTGTAAGTCCTATTTTGAAAAGAATGCTTGTGAATACATTTCAGGTTTTTTCCTATTCTTTTCTTATTCTTACCTGTTATCAGATAATATTTTAGAACATTTCAAATAAAAAAAATAATAAAAAATCGGCCCCCTATGACCCCACACCCTGCTCCACATGTAAATTCCACAAAAGCTGTTAAATACAGAAAAGGGCTACTGTAAATTTTAGTCCTTTTTGCTTTGGCACCACTTCAAGTATAATGCCCTTAAAGTATATACATACCTAATTTATCAGCCACTGAAACAAGACTATATACGATGATTATTAAAATCGCTCCCATAATTCCAAAACTATTTGTTGACCCATACAAATAATTAAAATGAGTTGTTTTACCTCCTCCAAAACCTGAGATTTGTTAGAGTAAAAAAGAATACATGTTTTAAACATTGTTTCAATTCTAGATATTGAGGTACTCCATTTTACAATGGAGCATTCTGGAATTAACTTAAGTCACTGGAGTTTAGTAGATCCTAGCATGGTCCTTTTATAGGATTCATATTCCACTTACGTTTTTGCTATTATTATATATTTAAATTGATTAGGAATGACAGAATATTAAACACTGAGAAGATGGGAACTGAAGATGCCAGAGTCGAGGTGGGGAATGCTTAGGTGAAGGGGTTTTCAATGTTCAACATAACTATTAGTGAAGGGGTTTTCAATGTTCAACATAACTATTAGTTACAGACCATTAAATTTAATCTCCAAATTTGTCTTCCTTAGTTTAGCTGTAGTACTATGCACAGGAAGCTTTGTAGATGTTTTTTTAGGGCTGAACAGCTGCATCTGAGTTCGAAATCTCTGGGTTACATTACCAAGTACAATGTAATGTGTAGAAAGCAGTGTTGTAAGCAGAGGTCTTCAACCCTGGTCCTCATGGCCAACTTTCCAATATGTTTTAGGTGTCCCCTTACCTATACATATCTGACACCTGACCTGAAGTTATTGGTGATTTACAGACCTCTTGATCCCTTGGAGAATACTGAGAATGAAATGCACTAAATCAGTGTAAGTGTGCTGAAATAGAGTGACATCAAAAATATGCAGGACAGTGGCTCCTTTGGACCAGGGTGGGAGACCACTGAGGTAAAGCACACCCTCACTGGACTCTAGAATAGTGAGGATATTTTCTTAGGGGTGACACACCATGCCTGTATCTCTGTCAAGCCCACAGATGAGTCCGGGTTTAAAGTTTACAGGGAACTTTACATCCCAGGACTGTAAACTTGATATAAACTTGACTCTTTTGGAGATGGACTCCTTTGACAACTTTGATGATATGTATGAAGTCGTACTGCTTCAATATGTCCTAGCACCATTTCTAACATATTCCCATATTTTTTGAGCTTAACACACCAGATGTATCTAATCAGTGATCAGTATGTGAAAAGATGAGATTATTTCATCAATCAGTGCTGAAATACCCTAGGTCTCTCTTTCATAGATGAGGTGGCCTTTTACTTTGCTAAGCTATGCCACCTGATGGTACAAATGGATCAAGGCATTTGGTTGAAATTCAGAAAGTTGTTCTGATCAGTGACGATATTCAGAGGGAAACAAAATAGAACATTTAAAATGATAAGTTGACAAAAAACAAAAAAATGAAAACCTGACTCTAAAAAAAATGCAGTAATATTTAACTATTACTACACTGTAGTAGGAAATGCCAAGATAAATTATGTAAAATGTGTCTTTTGTTTTGAAAAATATAGGTTTTAGATTGATTAAAATATAGATACCCTCATTTCATTATACATTAATGTGGCTTCACATTGTCATAGAAAACAGAATAGGGGAAAAAGAACTACACATAAAATATGAATCATAGTTACTTTCAAATAATCCCACACAACTTTTAGAATAACACAAATTTCCTTACAAGTAAAATTAAGAACAAATTAAGGGTAAAATTAAGCGTGTGTCGAGCGCCATACAACATGACCGCTTCAGGAAGTTGTTTCTGATTAGCGTGCTAACTTTTGACAGGCATTTTGAAACAGCCTCAGTATTAAGCCAAGATATGAGAGTTTGTAGGAAAGTTGCGATCAGTTGGACAGTTTAGAAGTTTCTTCATATTATAAGATTAGCTTGGTTGGAAAAACCACCAATCTTGCTGGTTAAAACAATTTTGGCTAGATTAAACAATTTAATGATCAGAAATTGACAAAGCCAATGGTTTCAGTTGAATTATTAGTATTCAGCACTATGCCTCTGTGAAATTAGATAGTGGTGATAGAGGCATATGCTGTGGGAGATTGCCTTACAATCCAAGGGTTATTGGTTCCACCTGGCCTTGGTGTTTGAAAGTTGTTATACTACTTAAACAATATTTTGGAAAAAGTGACTAAAAGGTATTGGTTTGCCCTTTACCAATATATATAGGTGTAAAAACACTACCAAACTAGATTGGTTGTTTTAACCAATAGATTGGTTGAACATATTACTTACCACAAGGTTAAAAATCAAAAACTTTGAAAAAAAAAATAAAAAAAAATAACATATTTTATTTTGCTAATCATTTCCCAAGTTACACAAGCACTTTCACTATCTGCTTGAGCTAATGTCACTAAAATGACATAAAAAGTGTAGCATAATGGAACATTTGTATCAGAGGCAGTGGAGGCTGTGATTTCTGCAATCCCTGGAGGTATTCCGTGAAAAATTCAAGTTTTTCACTAAGTGAGTTTGAGTCTATATAAGACTCAAACTCACGCGGATCCAGACATTTAAATGAGAAAGCTTCCCGGAGAGGTGGCTAAACGTCTTCTTCAAATCTTGAAAACCAAGTCCAGTGGATATTTTTTGAATTTTTACGGAATGACTCCCTGCAGGTAGTTTGCCGCTCTGCATTTCAGATGATGCACAGTGTTTTTTCCCTGGACCACGTCATCAAATAGGAGGAGCTTCAGCTGACACCCCACTGATGTGGAAAAGCTCAGCAAATAGAGATCTTTTTTAGGTCACCCAGATGTCAACTATCCGCCCCCAGTTAAGCTCCAATTTTTATCAAAATGATCTAATAATAATAATAATAATGAATATGTTCGGGGTAATTTAATGAATTTAGTGTTAATCAGTAAAAAAATTTAAAAGATTTATTTTGAGTCTGCGAGCTGCCATTTATGGCCAAATATAGTAACACCCTCACTCCTGACATCTTCTGGCAGTGACAGACCATTCTCCCCACTTTACAAGCAAGCAAAATCAGTAGGAACTATTATACACACTTCGCAATCAACAACAATTATTTTAAGATTTTGAGAGGACATCACCATTTAAATTCTCTAGTTTTCAAATTCAAGTGAGTTTGAGTCTATATAAGATCTGCAATCAAACGTCTGGCCAGAGAAAAACACGTCATATGTAGCCAACATTTTGAAGAAGAATGTCTATAAGATGTTATTTCAACAGCCAATTGTGATGTCACACACCCGGAGGTGGCAGTAGTCTTCTTTGGCAAACAGGGATGCCAAGAGTAAAGCACTTTCAAATTAAAATTACTCTTAATTGCCTTTTACTGTATCGGTCGAATCTACAGGAGGAGAAAAGAGTAAGGAGTTGTGTCCTCGCCAAGTACGTTCTTGAGAAGAACACAGAAAAATAATGGACTTGGGGAGAACAGGAGCATGCAGCAAATATATGGGTCAATTTGAACAGAAGCATACTCGTGACGTCACCACACACTGAGCTGGTCATCATAATAAATTCAGGCTTTTTTCATTTATTGTGGGAATAATAATTAACACAGTCAGATTAACACAAATGAACATTCAGCCAAATAAAACAAAAAAATCACAATCATAGCCATCACACAGTTAAGCTGAGAGGGCTGCTGCAGACGGACTAGGATTAGACTATTAGATGGGCCATATACTGACGTTCAAAAGTATAATGTTCTTGCCTCAAATGATCTTATAATGCACTTTTATTGAACAACAGCAACGGAAAAGAGAACTTTTTACTTAATACTCCTAGCTCTGTGAGCTAAGAAGATGGGCTGCTTTTTCCAGATTCTAAAAAATTACATTGTTGAAATATGTGTTAATGTGTGCCACTAACTGAAACACACATTCTGTCAGAGCGTCCAAACGAAAAATTATAGAATTAATACTTATAACGTTAGCATTGTTTTCAAAAACAGTTGCTAAATGCCTCAGCTCACTTACAACTTTAACGTAGATAGCCATCTTTGTTTTGACTGTGGCCAATGGCATAAATGCTAACCAACCAACGGGCAGAAGGTGACCCTCTAAGACACAGCCCTTCCTCATTTGCATAATGAGACAGAAATGCATACAGAAATATAAAAACAACCAGCAGAAATAAATAGCATTAAAGAAATAAATAGTGTAAAAAATACAAAGGAAGACTAAAATAGAAAAAAAGTATTATAAAATGCATATAAATAAAGTTGGGTAAATTCAAAACAGTTTATTATAAAATTGCTGCAGATCTGCAGTGGCTAGGGTGTCTAAGGTAGGAAAATTCAGGAGAGAAACACAGGTTAGTGACCACGTAAATATAATGGAGGAAGAAAATGAACGTGAGTAACTAACCTGGTTTACAAGTTTTCATGCCCAGGGAACAGGGTTGAATCCAGAGAGTAAGTGTTGGCGCTGGAATGATTTAGGAGGGCCAGCCCTTGCACGCTGAAATTAGTACCAGCCCTCTAGGCAAATGTCCGATATCACAGATTACCAGTCCAAGCCTTGTGGATTCTAGATTTCAAGCAAAGTGGATTTTGTGCCTACCTGCTCCTCCAGAGTCTGTAGCCTTCATTTCTAAAGATGATGCATGCATTATATTCACTTGAAAGGAAACTTTGTACCTTGAATCAGGGTGGGCAAATTAAGGTACAAGAAGAGGTAAGAAACCACAGTCTGTACACTGACAAGTGCATATAAAGGTCGAAGAAGGCAAAATCTACAACAGTAACACCCAGCAGGGAACAAAAGCCCATAAAAGAATTTGGCAGACCCATCAGCTCAGTTAATTGACCTGTCTGGCTGAGGACAAGCTGTGAAAGAGGACAGGCCTTGACTAAAATGTCCATGAGTCATCTAATTGATGTGACTGCTTAGTCTTTGACATTTTGTTGAGGCACAAGCTTCACAATGACAGACATTGCAAAATGAGTCACTCTAGTAAAAAAATAAAACAGGTGCATCTGAATATGTGGCTTGAACAACACAGTTTTGTGTTTGCATTCACAGACATTCTCCATTCTATCTAAAAGGTTAAGCTTTTTTGAAAAAGAATATGAAAGAAGGTTTTGAGCCAAGATGCTGATTCTCTGAACAACTAGGACTGGTGCAACAAAAGGACTTGCAACTGAAGTTGCAGCAAATCTTGGTTTAATACAAATAAATCCCAATACAAAATATGCTTAGTTAATAACAATTATACGCTTCAGTGCCTTAAAAGTATTATTTAATATTGTCACAGTCTTGGTTCTGTTATGTTTTCTTTTGAGTACTCAGTTTTACTTTGCCCCATGTTTTCTAGTTTTTTTGGTTTAATTCTTACTTTTTTGTGTTTTCTGGTTATATTTCAGTTTTCAGTTTTTTATTTATTGACCTCTGTTGCCCTCTTTTGTTCTCCTTTTCCCCTAGCTCCTTTCCAGTTTGCTCTGTTCACACCTGCTCCCAATCTGTTCGTTAGTCCGCTCTTTGTTCAGTCTCCCATGAATACACTCCTTGTGCAGTTCCTCAGTGCTGGATCCTCGTCTAACTTCCTCCAACTCCATCTCACTGTGTCTTCCTCATCTTGATTTTTCTCCCCTGAATGTCTCCATGGTTTCTGGTTTGTTTATCTTTTTTCTTTTTTTTGATTCCTGCCACAGTCATTGTTTAACTCTCATTAAATCAACAAAAAACTCACCTCTGCCTCCCTGCCTCTGCATTTGGGTCCTCAAACCTCAACCAAACCCTGACAAATATATTCAAAATGCAAACCCCACAGTTTTCAGATTTACATTTGTAAAACCTTCTTAAAATCTCTTTTAATTTTTTTAATACATAGATTTCTCAATAGATAACATTCTGTTATTAAAAAACATATCACAGTAGATCTCTGATTCTTGTACTTAAATGTAACACTGAAATGAAACATCTATTTTATAACAATTATTTTTGGGAAAAACAAAGGTTCTTGGTGATGTGCCTTTGGTTTATTTTTAGTCTGCTGGTTATCTTACTGAACGAGCTCTGGACTGGGTCGAGGTAAGATTTTCCTCATCCTCTAATTATGGCTGCAGTTATGATCAGTTTGTCAAAGAATTCAAGTTAACCTTCAACCAGGACACAGAGAAGTCGAGCCCGCACTAAGGAGAGGGGTTGTAAATCAGCTCCTTCCAAACTTCAGTTAAATAACAGTTCCCCCACTGAGCTTCCAGCTAACCCAACCCCACCTGAACCTATGCAGATTGGCAGCATCCACCCTAGCCCTGAGCACAAGCAGCACTGTATGCAGGCTAAGCTGTGTTTATACTGTGGAGAAGCAGGCCACTTTGTTGCCTCTTGTCCTCTTTTGGGAAAAGCCAGGGTCAACCAGTAGAGAGAGGGCTACTGGCGGACCAGAAGATATTTCCATCCTCACCTCGTCTACTTCTTCCTGCATCTGTTATTAAACAATAAATCCGTCTTCTTATCGGCCCTGATTGATTCTGGCTGTGAACAGGATCTTATAGACACTGCCTTTGCTCCACAGATGGGAATAGAGCTTATTCCTCTACAGAACCCTCTCCGTGTTTTTGCCTTGAATGGCAGAGATCTGCCTCAGTCGCAGTCGCCTTTTCAACATTTCCAAGCCTGAAAGTGAGGCTATGGAAAATTACATTAAGGAGTCCCTAGCTGCCTGCATAATCCGTCTGTTATCTTCACCCCTTGGAGCTGGGTTCTTCTTCATGGAGAAGAAGGATGGTTCTCTTCGGTCCTGTATAGACTACAGAGGTTTGAATCAACAAACTGTAAAAAAACAAATACCCTTTACACCTGTTGTCTTCATCTTTTGAACCCGTCCAAGGAGCCACTGTTTTTACATAACTGGACCTCAGAAATGCATACCACCTGCTCCGTATCAGGGAGGGAGACGAATGGAAAGCCGCCTTCAAAACTTCCATTGGTCACTTTGAGTATCTGGTAATGCCTTTTGGTTTAACTAACACTCCTGCTTGCTTTCAGGCCCTGGTCAACAACGTTCTGAGAGACTTTTTGAAAATGTTTGTCTTTGTTTACATTGATGATATCCTAATCTTTTCTAAGAACGTTTCAGAGCACAAGATCCATGTCAACCAAGTCCTTCAATGTTTGCTTGAGAATAAACTATTAATCAAAGCTGAGAAGTGTGAGTTTTACAAGCCTTCAGTCTCCTTCCTTGGATTTATACTTGAGGGCGGACAGGTAAGACCCACTGAGGAAAAAATTAAAGCAGTTCTGGACTGGCCCACACCTAAGACTCGGAAGCAGCTCCAACGTTTTCTGGGCTTTGCTAATTTCTACCGCAGGTTTATCCGCAACTACAGCCAAACTGCTCTTCCTCTGACAGCCCTGACTTCCTCCAAGGTTCCCTTTGTTTGGTCCCTTGAGGCTGAAGCTGCCTTTTCTCATCTAAAGAAACTTTTTTCTAATGCTCCTGTTCTCACTTAGCCAGATCTCTCCAGTCAGTTTTTGGTGGAGATAGACACCTCGGATTCTGGAGTTGGAGCTGTTCTCTCTCAAGTTTCCGGTTCAGACGACAAGTTACACCCCTGTGCCTTTTTCTCTTGTAGACTCTCTCCGGCGGAAAGAAATTACTCTGGTCTGGTCCGCTGGTCACTTTTTTCTCTCGATTCAACCTCTCTATCTCCTTCCGCCCTGGCTCTCGGAACATTAAACCAGACGCCCTTTCAAGGCAATTCTCCCCGGACGAATCTGAGGAGTCGCCACAGTAACCTGGGAGATTGAGGATCTCCTTAAACAGGCCCAACAGACTGAACCTGATCCTGGAACCAGACCACCCAATACGGTTTATGTACCTTCCTCCATCTGAGCTCGTGTGATTAATTGGCTTCACTCTTCTAAGTTTTCTGCCCATCCAGGAATCAGTCTGACAGTAGCCCACATCAGTCGTCGCTTCTGGTGGCTCATCTTGCTGAAGGATGTCAAGGAGTTCGTTTTAGCCTGCCCTACCTGCACTCGCAACAAGCCCATCATTGCATTTCACCACAGGTCTCCCTACTTCGAAAGGTATGACAACCATCCTCACAATCATTGACCGTTTCTCCAAGGCCTGTCATCTCGTCTCTCTGAGAAAACTCCCTACAGCTCTGCAAACAGCCCATCTGCTAATTAAACATGTCTTTCGGCTTCTAAGAATACCACAGGACATTCTGTCTGACCGCGGCCCGCAGTTCATCTCCCAGATATGGAGAAGTTTTTGCTCGGCTCTTGGGGCCAAGGCAAGGGCGTAGGTTTGATTTCAACTTTGGTAGGGACACTATTCTTCAGTGTCATTGGTCCTTTGCAAAAAATATGCATGCTCTTTTTTTATGCTTAATGTGAGCTTCAGGGCTCATTTTGTTAAAAGAGAACAGCAGCATTTCTTGCTACATTAATACAAATCTTAAAAGCACTACATGCACTAGATGCTGTTTATCAAATATTTAAAGCATCACTGGCTCTGATGAATGTGGAATTAGGACTTTTTCCACTTTGACAAGGATTGCATTTAAATTTACCTGCGACTCAGACAGTGTCTGTTTAACCAAATATAGTCTATAATATGTGGATTTATCCTGTGTTTTCTACTGAAGATATAGAATTGTGCAGAGGTTAACAGGTAAACCCCACTCTTATTTTTTTTTATCTGATATGCTCTCACTGGATCATGCAAAATAATACATTCAAGGGACGAAAAATAAATGTATTGTATTTACATGTGCACTGGAACTATAAGAGGAACTGACACTGAGCATTTAAAATATTAATATTAGAAGTTGTACATCTGGGCTGTAGTTACTCTGTGTAGCTAATATCATGTATTTTATCTATGGCTGAAACAATTAATCATGTTAGCAAATTAATAAATAATCGTGAACTAATTTAGTAATTGATTAATCGTGAACTGGAGTATAGGGCCACTAAAATGTGCCTTTAGCCGACAGAGGGACCCACTCCTAGAGCAGGGAATTATACCAAGCATATTAGCATTTAAGAAGTAAAAAAGTTTTTGGTTCTGTCAATATTCTCCATCAAGAACTCCTCCAAAGGAAACGTTTAAACGTTTCTGTTTCACCTTGTTTTCATTTCATAAAATATCTTCTTTTAAGGAGCCTTTGGCTATCTGATTAAAAGATAAAATAAAAGAAATCCTAACGTTGTTAACTTACATTTCTCAAGTTCCACAAATCAAAAAACTCTCTCCCTGCTTCTTTACAGAACTCCAGTCAGAAGCTTTCGCCTGTTTTAAGCGTAAGATATATTTTTAATTTGGACTAATTTTCGTGGCCCCAATATTCATTTATTTTAGCGTCTTTTTTTTTGGCTTAAGCATCCGCGCGCGCATGCACTTACAGACTAGAAAACAATTTAATCAGAAAGAGAGAAGGCGGAACTTAAGGCAGAATAATCCAGAGAGTTAAACCGCGCAGCAGGTGAGTTGGGATGCGCTGCTATGTGAAAGGGACAGGAAAGAGCAGGCAGCTGCAGCTACCAGGCAGAGAAGCTGCGAGAGGCAAAGAAGCTGCGGCTGCTGTATAGTAAATTATAAACATGTTGTTTACATCCAATTATTGGTAGGGGACAAATAGGTCCTTCCAAAATTTTGGTAGGGACATGTCCCTATGGTCCCTATGCAAACCTACGCCCATGCAGGTCAAACACAGTTTAGGGGTCATAGTTACCTCAGTTGATGCCTAACATTCCAGAGATAAACCAGTTACTAACCCAACACTATCATCTGTAACCCCAAGTGTGGATGGCTGCAGGCCAGCTGATATTTATCTACAGGATGTTGTGTGAAGTTAGGAAACTTAGTGGGAAGCATTTCTTGCAAGAGATAATGTTCAAATTTATTTAAAATCCTTAGGTGAGACGGAGAGTATATAAAAGCTCTGACTTAACCATCCCTAAGCACATACACTCACCGGCCACTTTATTAGGTACCCCATGCTAGTAGCGCGGTTGGACCCCCTTTTTGCCTTCAGAACTGCCTCAATTCTTTTGTGGCATAGATTCAACAAGGTGTTGGAAGCATTCCTCAGGGAGTTTGGTCCATATTGACATGATGGCACCACACAGTTGCCGCAGATTTGTCAGCTGCACATCCATGATGCCGAATCTCCCATTCCATCACATCCCAAAGATGCTCTATTGGATTGAGATCTGGGTGACTGTGGAGGCCTTTTGAGTACAGTGAACTCATTGTCATGTTCAAGAAACCAGTCTGAGAATGATTCCAGCTTTATGACATGGCACATTATCCTGCTGAAAGTAGCCATCAGAAGTTGGGTACATTGTGGTCATAAAGGGATGGACATGGTTAGCAACAATACTCAGGTAGGCTGTGGCGTTGCAGCGATGCTCAATTGGTACCAAGGGGGGCCCAAAGAGTGCCAAGAAAATATTCCCCACACCATGACACCACCACCACCAGCCTGAACCGTTGATACAAGGCAGGATGGATCCATGCTTTCATGCTGGTAGACGCCGAAATTCTGACCCATCACTATCCGAATGTCGCAGCAGAAATCGAGACTCATCAGACCAGGCAACGTTTTTCCAATCTTCTATTGTCCAATTTCTATGAGCTTGTGCAAATTGTAGCCTCAGTTTCCTGTTCTTAGCTAAAGGAGTGGCACCAGGTGTGGTCTTCTGCTGCTGCGGCTTCCCATCTGCCTCAAAGGAATTCGGCGTACTGTGCGTTCAGAGATGCTCTTCTGCCCACCTTGGTTGTAACGGGTGGTTATTTGAGTCACTGTTGCCCTTCTGACCTCTGGCATCAACAAGGCATTTCCCCCCCACTAGAACTGCCGCTCACTGGATGTTTTTTCTTTTTTAGGACCATTCTCTGTAAACCCTAGAGATGGTTGTCGCGTGAAAAATCCCAGTAGATACTCAGCAGTTTCTGAAATACTCCAGAACCAGACCAGCCCTTCTGGCACCAACAATCATGCCCACGTTAAAGGTCACTCAAATCACCTTTCTTCCCATGATGATGCTTGGTTTGAACTGCAGGGAGGATTGTCTTGACCATGTCCTACATGCCCAAATGCACTGAGTTGCCGCCATGGCCGATTGGCTGCTTAGAAATTAAGTGTCAACAAGCAGTTGGACAGATGTACCTAATAAAGTGGCCGGTGAGTGTACATTTATACTTTTCAGAACTCCCAGCACACTCTCTCTCTCTCTCGTGAAACTAAACCCACCCCTGCACAAAAGAGCTTTCTCACACACTTGAAGAAAAGAAGGAAAACAACTTATATTCACCAAAGACATAAATCTATCCAGATAAATATTTCAGAACAACTGTTTTCCCTTCATGACATCAACTGTCTGGAGCTCTCAACAGAAGGAGGATCTGAGAACCTTGAACACATTAAGGACATGTTTATCCTTGTCTAGGGTAGATGGGCAATTGCTTTTTATCACCCCTGCTTCAACTGCCTACATTGCAGCAGAGATTGGAACGTTACTTTTATTTAGGCAAGGACAAGCAGCCAAACAGGAACAGACAAGATAAAGCTACCATTGAGAGAACATGCAGATTTATTTATTTATTTATTTATTTATTTATTTATTTATTTATTTATTTTTATTTATTTATTTATTTATTTATTTATCTTTTTATATAAGCACATTCCTAGGCAGACACAGACCAATTAGCCACCCAGAAGAACAAGGGATGGCTATTTGCTTGGAATGATCCTAGTAGGATGGACCTCTCATGCTGCTTAAATACATTAGCAGTCCAACTACTGATTGCTCTGTTGCAAGCAGACCAAAATGACTAAAGCTGGGCATACACTGTATGATTTTCAGGGCAATTTTCCAGTCGTGCGAGAATCTTTTCGATCGGGCAGACTTTCAGCTTCATCGTGTTAATCGTGAGTTGGTAGTGTACAGGGGAGTAACGAGGGGCGATAAGCCTCTCATCACCACCTCCCGAGTCAGGAATCGTGAGGTCAGGGGAAAATCAAACATGTTTGATTTTCTCCCGACCGCTCGTGGGCGAATCGCTCAGTGCGCATGCGCAAAACAAGAAATTCTTCTGTAAACACAGAAACATGGCAGGGATGCAATGAGTGAAATGCAGTAATGTCTGTAAAATTGACAGACCATAGTAGCCATGTTTGCTCAGTCATGTCTTTTTCCCAAATATTTAAGCCCGTCTTTTCTTTTTAGGGCTTTCAGCACAAAAATTGCACATAATTTAGGAGCTTAGACAGATCTCTTAGACTTTTGACTTTTATTAATCCCTTGGGATTACTCCCTTCAGGAAATTGTATTTCCAGTAGCAGGAAAAATTGCACATACAAGAAAATAGAGGATGTTTAGACACAGTATATACAATAGAAAAATAGAATCAATTAAATAAGGTGTAGGAAGATGTATTGGGGGATGAGGATAGACAAATAAATACAGAGGGCTATAGCAAAAAAACAATGACTTAAATTAACAGTTATGTAGTGTATTGCACTTGAATGGTTGAGAAAAAAGAGTGTCCAGATTATAAAAACCACAGCGAGTATCTACAACTCCTTCATTTCTGTTCTCTTAACTCTATTTCCTACTCCCCCCCAGAGAGGAGTTATAGAGCCTGATGGCATGAGGGACAAAGGAGTTCCTGAGTCTGTTGGTCCTACATTTGGGAAGGAGCAGCCTCCCACTGAACAGGCTCCTCTGGTTGCTGACATGACGGTGTGCAGGGGATGACTTCTGACATTGTCAATAATGTCCAGCAGTTTGTCCAGTCAGTCCTCCTCTCTGCCACCGTCACCTCAGTGAGTCCAGTTTCATGCCGACCACAGAGCCGGCCCGCCTGATCAGTTTATCCAGCCTGGAGGTGTCCTTCTTAGATGTGCTGCCCCCCCAGCACACCACAGTGTAAAACAGGATCGCTGGCAAACCACAGACTGGCAGAACATCCATAAAGCAGTTTGCTGCGGGAGATGTTAAAAGATTGCAGCCTCCTGAGGAAGTACATCCTACTCTGTGTCTTGCCATACACAATAATTGCGAAGGCAGCCAGTGTTCACCTATAGTGGCACTTCATATTCCCCTTCTATTTGTTTGGCTTCCAGATAGACGAGTCAGAGCAGCTCCATGTCACTGCGCGAGCTGAGTCCGACGTGCTTTTTAGTCGTGGCAGTGTGAGCAGGTAGATCGTATGAGAGGGTCGTGCTGCACATACATTGTGAGCTGTGAAATCAGATTGTATTGTTGTTGTCTGATTTAAGCTTGCTTTGTAATTCAGCACTTAGCTTTACTCATTAACAGCTACCCAATCATTTATACTGGAAAATTCATATATGGAATGTTGTTCAGAAGCCTTTTGTGTAATTTTATATTATGTTTAGAGAGATTACTAAAAATAAAACTAATGTAAAGGACCACTCTTTCCCTCAAGATGTTAAAAATATGAATATTATCTTGATAACTGAAACCAAATTCTCTTCTTGACATAACCCTCTCCTTTTATCTGGGCTTGGGACCAGCACCAGGAGCACATTAGGACTGTGGGCCCCTTGTGGCAGGATTATTATGTGTGTGTGTGTGTGTATATGAAGTGTGATTGAGGTATGTGTAATGGTGTTTTGGATTTTTTTAGAATCTTTTTAAAATAAATTTTTGTTTTATCATCAATGAATGTTTGT